>JARGCV010000506.1:92500-137452 GCA_034064705.1 Bothrops alternatus | reverse complement strand
GAAAAAGCGACTTAACCCTGTGATTTGCTTATCAGCTGTGGCAAAAAAAAAAAAAAAGGTTGTAAGGATTGGACGCAGTTATATATATGATCCTTCACTTTATGACGGCAGAAATTCCCGTCCCAATTTTAATCATAAATCATGGTTTTTGGCTCTTAAAATGTGGAGTGCAGCCAGTAGGGCAGTTTGTTTCTGAGCCATGGTTTAAGTTGACAGGAAACCTTCTCAGTGGTGGCCTGTTCAGTCTTATTTGTCTTGATTTCTCAAAGCCCACTCCAGTGTCCTCTGCCCACAGTCTCACAAAAGTGGTGGCATGGATCCCAGTGACTTCATCCTGAGCTAATCTCGAGGGCGGTACCATTCAGCAGCCAGCGGAAAAAATTTCAGCCATGAATTTTGAGTTTTGAGAGAACCGTCCCATCCTTTGCGAAACAGTCGTGCTTATGTTTGTTAGAATGAATAGTCTACAGTCCCTACAAATGAAGGAATGGAGCTGTTGTGAAGTTGGAGGTGTGGGGGGGGGGAGAGAAATCTGTTGTGGCCATCCTCTTTTTTTTTTTTTTTTTTGCCCTTG
Source organism: Bothrops alternatus (assembly GCA_034064705.1). Lineage (NCBI taxonomy): Eukaryota > Metazoa > Chordata > Lepidosauria > Squamata > Viperidae > Bothrops > Bothrops alternatus. The sequence continues at coordinate 136,878 of JARGCV010000506.1, read as the reverse complement.
GTTCTCCTAAGTTCTCTGTACATCTCACCCATCAGGCTGTATTCCACACTGATGGATCCTCGCATGGGTTGAGGTTCACCAGAGTTCATCCAGCTCTTCAGAAACAACGAAATGGAGAACAGAAACTCAGATAAGCTGGAGCTGTGTTGGGGTGTTTTTAAGATCCTGTCCAGATTTTGGGACTTCCTTACCTTCTTCTAAAAGGTACCTTGGACTGTCGTTCCCATAATTTCAACCAGCTTCCTCCAAAGTATTAGCTGGTGGATTTATGGGACTTGAGGTGAGTCCTATCCAAAGAAGGTCAGTTGTGAGGAACAGAAGACAAAAGTCTAAACGCCCCTGATCTTCTTTGGATATATCCAGCTTCCATAATCCAGTACTTGTCGCTATGCTGGTTGGGAATTATTGGAACTACACTCCAAGACATCTTTAGAAGATGTAGATTAATGTCACTCAAATAAAAATACACCTCAGTTCTGTCTCTCAGTTTCACCTTGCAAGCCAACCTTGAACTATGTACAGACATGTTCCCTTTTATAGGAACGGAAGGAACTGTCTTAAATCAAGGTCAGGTTTCAATTCTATAGCCATTTATCGATTGTTTCCAGAGGAAACACAATTGTATTTTCGCTAATGGCCATTGTTAAGGACAGGTCCTCCATCAAAGTCAATAACGATGCAACGGGGTATAAGCCAATTCAATTATTATGAGATTAAGCTCTCTGTAAGGTTTGGGGGGATCTCCGTAGGCAAGAAGTAAATGCTTGCTTAATCTCCCCCTGGAAGAATGTGTCTGTCACTCAGGATTTCTCCTTAAGGAATTTGTGTGTGCAAAGCTTAACTCAATGGACAAAGTAATCACAGCCTCGTATGTGTCATTTCATAATCTATAACAAGGCAATAAAGTCGGCTTAAGGTTAGTGGACTTAAGGTTACTTAAGTAAAAGTGATTGGAAGAAAAGTTATTTAACAGCACAACAGGATAATGGAGCTGGAAGGGACCTTGGAGGTCATCTAGTCCAACCCCCTACTCAGGCAGGAAACCCTATACCATTTCAGACAAATGGCTGTCCAGTCTTTTCTTAAAAACGTCCAGTTTTGGAGCATTCACCGCTTCTGGAGGCAGGTGGTTCCACTGGTTAATTGTTCTAACTGTCAGGAAGTTTCTCCTTAGTACTAGGTTGCTTCTCTCTTTGGTTACTTTCCATCCTTGCTTCTTGTCCTGCCTTCAGGCGCTTTGGAGAATAGCTTGACTCCCTCTTCTTTGGGGCCAGCCCTCAAATATTCGAAGACTGCTATCCTGTCCCCCCTCTCTCTTCGTTAAACTAGACATCTCCAATTCCTGCAACCGTTCTCCATATGTTTAGCCTTCAGCCCACTAATGATCTTTGTTGCTCTTCTCTTTGCACAAGTCTTTAGTCTAAGACTTGAGGGGGGGGGAGGGGGAGAATCAAAGTTGCAGCTGAAATCCTATTTTGTTCCACGGGTGCAAGTATAATAATCCCAAGTTTAAAAAGGAGAGCGAAAGGAAGCCAAATGTCCCTGGAACATAAAACACCAGTTTCCCCTTGTTTATTTAAAGAAATGAAAAAACGGCAAAAAGTGTCATTTTGAGGATAAGCATACCAGAAACAAAGACAGGCTTGTGTTTGTTATTCTCTGCTTAGTTTGCCTTTTAAAGTAGCCCAGCCTGATTTGGATAAAAATGTATCTTAATTCAAGAGTACATCTCTCTCTCTCTCTCTCTCTCTCTCTCTCTCTCTCTCTCTCACTCTCTCTCTCTCTCTCTCTCTCTCTCTCTCTCTCTCTCTCTCCTCTCTCTCTCTCTCTCTCTCTCTCTCTCTCTCCTCTCTCTCTGTCTCTCTGTCTCTCTCTGTTCTCTCTGTCTCTCTCTGTTCTCTCTCTCTGTCTCTCTTTCTCTGTCCCTCTTTCTCTTTCTTCTTTTTCTCTCTCTCTATCTTTCTCTCTTTCTCTCTTTCTTTCCCTCTCTTTCTCTCTCTTTTCTTCTTTCTTTCTTCTTTCTTTCTTTCTTTCTTTCTTTCTTCTTTCTCTCTTTCACTTGTCTCTCTCTTTCCTCTTTCTCTCTCTCTCTCTCTCTCTCTCTCTCTCTCTCTCCCCCTCTCTCTCTCCTCAGTTTTGAATTTGGAGGGCTATGCTAGCATCCTTCTGCAGAACATGGTCAAGAAAAGAAAGTAAAAAGCTGAATTAAGTTTAATTTGGCTTTCATTTCAATTAAAATATGTGGCTTTCTCATGCTTTGTACACCCGTAATTAAATGCAGTTAATATTCTTCTATTTTATCTTTCCTTTTGGCACATTCAAACATCACCAGTGCTAACTATTGTCGGATGTGTTCCTGGGACCTTGACTGTATCTCTCTCTTTCTGTCCCGCTGCGTATCATAAAGTTGGCATTCTGAATTATTCCAGCACTGGGCAATCTCGCCCCTCTTAAATATCAGGAACGGAACCCCCAAATTAATTATTTCTAAACACCCCCCCCCAAAAATCAATTGGATAGGAAAGACCAGAATTCCATACTAATACCCTGTATTTAAATCTCCCAGAAATCGCAGCCAGCACTGCCTGACATCTTTTGCTGTTGAAAGATTCTTGGGCAGGCTATTGAGGTGCATCAGCAAGAACTGGACTCTGTGCAAGATGGTTGTTTACTTTCAGGGTGCCAATGTGGTGGCTTTGGCATCCTGGCTTAGAGCACCAGATGGCCCAGCGGTAGGAGGAACACGTCTAAGCATGTTGGAGTGTCACCCTAAGTCTTTATTTGGGTCTCATTAAGTGTGATGTAACTCACCCGGTGAGATTGGCTAAAATATACAAAAATATGAATCTGGATTGTTGGAAATGTAAAAACAAAGAAGGAACATTTTATTCTACCGTATGTAGTGGCAATGCCCCAAAGCAAAGACCTATTGGGAGCAGATAAGAAGATGGTTACAGGAAATAACAAAACAACAAATTGAACTCAAACCCGAAATGTTTTTATTGGGCATAATTAACCCAAAATTGAGAAACGACTCCAATACATCATTATAACATATTATAACTGCAGCACGCATTGCTATGCACAGTGTTGGAAAAGGGAGAACATACCAACAAATGCAATGATTGTAGGTAAGAAGTTAGACTGTGCTGAGACGAACAAGCTTTCCTTAGAAATAAAAAACAAAGAAACTACAGAATTTTACGAGATATGGGACAGGTATTACAACTGGCTAGAATTGCGGAATAAAAATGTATGAGAAGTAATGTAAATAAATGTAAATAAACTTTAAGAGATATAGGACGTAGCATTGTTAAGGAAAAGGAAAAATGTATTGTATATTATGTTTGTAAAGGGAAAAAAGGGGGGAAAAAGATGATGATGATGATGAAAAGAAAGCAGAAGAGTTCATTGTGACCTGGAACAGCACTGCTTTTTCAGCTGATGTGTCCACAAAGTGAATTTGAAAAAAGGAGAAACCAGCTCTCCTTTCAGAATAACAGAGCTGGAAGGGGCCTTGGAGGTCATCTAGTCCAACCCTGCTCCAGCAGGAGACCTTGCTTAATTTAAGGACTTAAAGTTACTGGGAAAAAAGTTATTTAACAGAATAACAAGTTGGAAGGGGCCTTGGCGGTCATCTAGTCCAACCCCCTGCTCAGGCAGGAAACCCTATACCATTTCAGACAAATGGCTGTCCGGTCTCTTCTTAAAAACTTCCAGCGTTGGAGCACCTACAACTTCTGGAGGCTGTTCCACCTATTAATTATTCTCCCTATCAGGACGTTTCTCCTTAATTCCAGGTTGCTTCTCTCCTGGGATGAGTTTCCATCCGTCGCTTCTTGTCCTGCCTTCTGGTGCTTCGGAAGAATAGGTTGAGTTTCTTTCAGTTTCCCCCAAACCAGGTTCTTTGCATTGTTTTCCAGAAGCCTCTTCGCTCCTCGGAGCGACTCGGGACTTGGAGACCAACTGGATGAAAACATGGAGACCCAACCAAGATGTTTACTCTTAACAATTTGAGAGAAAGATGTGGGTGGCTAGCCTAGAACAAGCCATCCTTGGCAGTAGCATTCTTTGAAAGGTGGACAGTCTAAAAAAAGAGATGGGGAGGGGAGAACAGCCCTCTTCCTGGGATCTACAGCATTTTGGGGAGGATATCTAGATACAAGTGAGTCACTGTTCAGTTGACACAAATGGAAGAACAGAAGTTCTGAAGGCTGTGGAGGTTTGTTTTTTTTTTGTGTGTGTGTGTGTGTTTTTTGAAGCCAAGGTTCCATGGAGAAAGAACCAATTAGTATACTTATGACCCTAATTGAGCCTGGAATTATGGCCCTCAATCCTGCTGGTTGTTAAGTTAGTCATCCCATTACCTGCCTGATTTTACGGGCCCTTTTTTTGTGTGTGTGTGTTTTGCAACCGTTGTTAAACAAACACTGTTCTTGAAGTGAACCTGTGTATTGCTTTTGCTGAAAACCAGCAAAAAAATACACATCGCAAATTGTGTCAAATTATTACTATTATTAAATGTATTGGCCTCCTATGGAGAAGAGCCTGATGCTGGAAAGATGGAGGGCAAGAGAAGAAAGGGACGACAGAGAAGGAGGTGGCTGGATGGAGTCACTGAAGCAGGAGGCATGAGCTGAAATGGACTCCAGAAGATGGTAGAGGACAGGAAGGCCTGGAGGAACGTGGTCCATGGGTCGCGATGGGGACTCCAGAAGATGGTAGAGGACAGGAAGGCTGGAGGAACGTGGTCCATGGGGTCGCAATGGGGACTCCAGAAGATGGTAGAGGACAGGAAGGCCTGGAGGGACGTCGTCCATGGGGTCACAATGGGTCGGACACGACCTCGCAACAACAACAACATGGGGGTTACTTCACGGCCAATAAAAAAACGAAGCAGTAAAAAGGAGTTTAAACAAGGCGAAAGAAAAGAACAGTAAAATAAACAAGGGGGGGGGAATAAAAGTCAAGAAAATACATCGATACGACTGGTTAAAAAAACGTTCGCGAGGGTGACGCCTCCAACCGGCGGTCACGTGTCTGTTGAAGACTGCCAAGTGCTTTACGTGGCTCTTTGTATCTTTGCAGGTGATTAAAACAGCCGGTTGTTAAGTGAGGACTATCTGTAGAGTATTAGCTCTTTCACTGCTTGTGGGGTTTTAGTAAGACTTAGGGGATCAGGATATCGCAATTGTTTGAAAGCATCCAAAGGGAGAGTCCAGAAAAATAAGATGACGTCTTGAGGTCTCGATTCTTTTGTGTGTGCTTGTTGTGTGACAATCCTGGCTGAAGATGCCTGCTTCTTATCTGCCGGGCTGTTTAATCAATTCTTCCGAACTAAATTTTGTGCTCTCCGGTTCTTAAGTATTTCTGACCTCATTTCAAAAGGAAAGGATTTGAAATCGGTCCACCGAGTCCCCTATTACAGCGCAATTAAAAGCAGAGTGGCTTTTAATGTGGTGAGAAACCGTACCCTTCCCACAATCTTGAGCTCCCCAAAATCAAAACCACTTCAACCTTAAAGACCAGTTAGGGAGATGTCTGTTGCTTAAGTCTTTGATGCCTGGAAAGGGGCTGCTGAAAAACATGGGACAACTTCAAAAAGCTACCTTTCCGCATCGTCAACTCCTTCGAAAATTGCTAGTTAGCTCGCCAAGTCAGTCAGGAAAGCAATGCTGAGATTCACGGTCTCCTAGAGATAATGCTAGTTTGGAGTTTCAAGCATGAGAATCTTGAGTTTTTTATCCTAAAAAAAAAACAAACACCTTGTTGTAGTCACAAAAAGAACATCCCGGTGGTCCCACCTTCTGTTCCCACTGAATTTTGTTCTGGGATAACTCAACGTTCCAGAGAAGAAGGCTGAACTTTGTTCCCACTGAATTTTGTTCTGGGATACTCAACGTTCCAGAGAAGAAGACTGAATTTTGTTCTGGGATACTCAACGTTCCAGAGAAGAAGACTGAATTTTGTTCTGGGATACTCAACGTTCCAGAGAAGAAGACTGAATTTTGTTCTGGGATACTCAACGCTCCAGAGAAGAAGACTGAATTTTGTTCTGGGATACTCAACGTTCCAGAGAAGAAGACTAAATTTTGTTCCCGCTGAATTTTGTTCTGGGATACTCAACGTTCCAGAGAAGAAGACGGTGGTCAGCTGCTTTGGAGTCTCCATGTCTTATGCCTTCTTTATGTACATCCATTTTCATGGTGGCCACTTGAACCAAAGCTTTCTTTTCTCTGCCTGGTGCTCAAGAACCACAGTTTTCGCATCAGTGTCGTTCCAATGGGACCACATGGGAATGAGGCCTTCAAAAATGTGTTCCTCAACTCGGTTTCTACCTTCTCCGCTCTGCCAGCTGCGGTTGGATTTTATGAGGGACCACCTTAATCATCCATGTTCTCCTCCCAAAAGACTGAAGGGAAAGGGAACACGGACAACTGAGGTGCCCACCCATAAAACCCAACCATTGCTATTGTGTTTCCACGAAAGTAAGACCCAGCCAGAACATAGGCCCTCAGCGTGATTTTTCAGGATGATCATAATATAAGCCCTACCCCAAAAATAAGCCCCAGTTAAGATCATCAGCCAGATGGACCCATTTAATACCTTATTTCCCCGAAAATAAGACTTAATCGGGAAATAAACCCTAATACATCTTGAGATCATGGGCGCTCCATCAATGGAGATTTTCAAGAGGAGACTGGACATTTACCTGTCTGAGACTGTATAGGTTCTCCTGCTTAAGCAGGGGGCTGGACTAGAAGACCTCCAAGGTCCCTTCCAGCTCTATTCTATTTGGGGGGAGAACAGAGAAGGTAGAGCCAAGGAACATGCTTTTGAAGGTCCCATGTGGCTCAATTTTGTCAGGTAATCAGGGACCGAATGTGTGTTTCTAGCTTCTCCTACAAGCTAGAAATAGTTCAAATGCCCTTGTGAGATCAAGAGGCTACAAACCTTGATTTGTTGGTGGACCCCCAGTGAGCGTAACCATGAGCCACTGGCTTCCAAAGGTTTGTACTTCTCCCACAGTTCCTCTAACATGGACTTCAGCCTGAGCTTGCTTAATGACCCTTGAGATAGTTCTGTCTCTGGCAGGCAGCCATGGCTCCCACCCAGAAATGACCCATGTTCCTCTTATGTACACGTGGCCATCAGAGCTGAGGTTGAACTGCGCTGTCGCCTTCTCTGCTCAGACGTTATTCAGACTCATGATCTAACACTGCTACGGTCTCGCCTCAGCCCTTACAATCTTCTCTGCCTTTTCCTCCTCCTTTGGCTGGCGTCTTAACTGGCATTAAGTTCCTTTCCAGTAACAACGGGGAAAGCTGGAGCCATAAACTTTATGTATGGCAGGGACTTGGAGTTCATGAGCAGACTGCTTTCCTGCCAAGACCGTCTTAAATCCCTGAGAGGACCACTTCCCCTTGTGTTTTATCTGTGTGACCTGCCAAAGAATCACCCATGCCTTAAAATTCAGGGCTGCTTCATAACAGAAGGATATTTCACCGCCTTTCAGACATAAACCATAGCCGTTCCCTTACCTACGCCGTGTACGTGGCGGGTCTCTCTAGCTAATCATGTTGTTTTTCTCAGCCTGGAGATCTGTATTGTGTTTAGCTTGCAAATACAATTTGGCTTATAAACTGGTGTTGCACGTGGCAGGGTTGGCGTTCAAATTTAGCCCTGGGTCTGAATGCTGGTTTTGCGACAAACTGGAAGTAGAGGTAGAACTGGGTTGTCAGAAGCACGTTGGAAATTCAGGGGGAGAGGGGGGCAGAGGGCACTCAAACCCTGTGTGGTTTGGGGAAGGATGAGTGTAGTTTTGTGGGTAGAAGAAGGAAGACGGTCATCTTCCATGACCTTCAGAGAAAGCAAACGGAGGAGATACATCACTCCGTTTGGCTCAACTGGTAATGAAGTTTACATCATCCCCTTGTTTGCGATGACTTGTCTTGGTGAATTTACTGCCCTGTTTTGTGAAAGAAGCAAGCCTCGGAGAACAAAACAGCTGGACATTCATCAACTTTGGCTCAGTTGTGTCTGGCATGATGTGCGCCAAGTCACGAAGGAGCGACTTTTCGCCGTGACTGGTTGCGTTGTCAGGACAGCTGATGGGAAGACAAGCTACTTTTTTTTTTTTTTAAAGGCAGTGATTTTATTAGTTTTTAGCCAGCAATGCTCTGAGGAAGTGGTTTCAATTTTTCATAGCATATCAAATCGTCTTCTGGGCTCAGCCTTGATCCCAAGCCTAACTATGAGGTTGCGGGATCTCTTGACTCATAAAGGTCTGTGCCCACTACTTTAAGATCTCTTGAATTTGGAATCTGGAAGGCGGGGGGTGGAACAAGCTACGTCACTTCATCCCAGGAACATGGATTCAGCAGCTGTAATACAAGAGAACCCTGTTGAAATACGTAGGATACTACTACAGTCCGTTCAAACCATTGTTTTTTCCTATAATTTGTACCCTGAGAATGCTTGCAGACAGGATTTCATCTGTTCCCGTCAACCGATGCTTTTATCTCACCCACGGTGGTTTAAAACTTCTGATCTCTTAGCATCTGATACCAGATTTCCTTAGCAGATTGATTGCTCGTATATAAAGAGCGAAATCCTGCACAATATTGCAAATTTGGGGTGTTCACCACGAGCTTTTAAAAGCATTGTCCTACATGGACCCACCACGCCTTTGCAGATGTTACAGCCAGGGGTGGGGGGGAAAAATCGGAATTAAAAATGCTTTTTGGCATGGCGAGGGCTGGCCATTAAAAAGGGATGTTCTGAAATGTTTCTCTCTCTCTCTCTCTCTGACACAGTTCTTCTGGAATTAACAGTTGGCTAAGAGAGTGACCTCTCTCTCTGAAACTAAAACAACAAAAAAAAAAATGAAAAGCAGCTGATTGGTCTTCTTTTAAGCCATTTTTTGTTGTGTAGTTTAGAGGGGAAACGACATTCCAGAATGGTGATGCCGAAGTTGTTGAGTTGGCAGCCAAGGTGAGCATCCCTGCACAGACATCAGCCAGTAAACGGCTGGGGTCTGAACAAGGGGCAGGATCCAATATCAGAAAAAAAAGGGGGGACAAGTGTGTATCTTGTTGTTTTTCGGAGCCCCTCTTTAAAGAAGTACATCTTTAACAGGGTTAGATGTCAGTAACATGGTCTGGAGAAACTATGTTTGTGAGTTAGACAGACACCAACAATGTCTATGGAGATTCTCAGTCCTCCAGTCCATGGTTGTGGCCGTCCACTCTTCTTAAAAACGTTCAGTGTTGGCGCATTCACCGCTTCTGGAGGCAGGTGGTTCCACTGGTTAATTGTTCTGTCAGGAAGTTTCTCCTTAGTTTTAGGTTGCTTCTCTCCTTGGTTAGTTTCCATCCGTTGCTTCTTGTCCTGCCTTCAGGTGCTTTGGAGAATAGCTTGACTCCCTCTTCTTTGGGGCAGCCCCTGAGATATTGGAAGACTGCTAACATGTCCCCCCTCGTCCTTCTCTTCATTAAACTAGACATACCCAATTCCTGCAAACGTTCTTTGTATGTTTGAGCCTCCAGACCTCTAATCATCTTTGTTGGCTTTTCGCTTCTCATCCAAGAAGCTTCTTCAGCTCGGACTGGATGGCGGGGAAGGGAAGGATTTATACGCCTTGCAGACACAGGGCAGAAAACATCCTTCAGAAAGCACAGCTCCACAACGCAGCCCTTTCAGCAGTGCCAAGGAGGCCCCACACCCATTTGCACCACTCAGGTGACCCTGAGGACACAGACAAAGCTCCAAGTGGCCTCAACGACTCTCTGAAAGACTGCAAATGACCAGCTCTCTGCAAAGAGTATAAATCCTTCCATCCTCCACCCTCCAGTCAGAGCTGAAGGAAGCTTCTTGGAGGAGAAGCGAAATGTTACCTCCTGAAAAAGCACCCGTGGGAGACACCCAACAAGTTGTGCCAAGAGGTGTGAAGGAGGCATGGGCTCTCTGTCCCCTCCTGTCTAATTGTCTTATCTTTCCAGGATCATGTAGAAGAAACATTAGGTGGTTTATGAAGGTCTGCAAGCTTCATCCACTTCTAAACCTCTTGAATTCCTCTTCTGGTCTATCCTTGCAAAGGAATTGCTTCTCAGTGAGGTGTCTCTTAGTAGATCAACTGCAAAGCACCTTCTCATTGGTCCTCCTTGGCTTTTCAGCTCTTGGGGTTTCAAGGAAGGAGTCCATCTGTCCCAACTTTCGAGGAGGTGACACCGATTTTGGAACAGGACATGAAGTCTCTGTAGCCTTCAGGGACAAGGTGTAGGGTTCCAGAACCAGAGTCTTCTCCTTTTGAGCTCTTTGAGGTTGAGTTTCAGCTTTCCTGCAGGATAGTACCCTAAAAAACCCGAAGGTTACCTGGGGCATCTGAAACCTTATCTCTCATCTCCAACCTTTCCATGTGGGAGAAACTGATCCCAGATGTGCATCTGGCCAGTGTGTGATGGAGCAAGTGAGAAACCAGACCCAATTGCTGAGTTTCTTGTTGTGTTGATCTTTTCCGCTCCTCCCTCCCTTCGTTTCCTTCCTTTGCATCCGGATTCTTCTGAAACGGGTCAAACTTTCCGCCGATGGCTGTGGTTGAAGCACAGCCTTGTATCTTCAGGGCTGTCCTTTCGCTTTGATTTTCGATGGTGCGACGCTTCCAGCGGGGCATCACAAAGTCAAATCAACTAGTACCACATTAAGCGAGAGCCGTTGCGTTGCAAAGGCCTAAACCTCATGGGCTGGTGGATGGGTTGAATCCTAGTGTACTAGCACTAGGGATCACGTTCACATATTGTTTAGTTTTGCATTGTCACAAACCCCGTGGTGATTTAGAGCAGTGGGGGAAAGTGACTGTTGTCTTCAATGCAACTTGAATTGGCTTGCTCTCGTTCTCTCTTCCTTCCTTCCTTCCTTCCTTTCTCTTTCTTCCTCTTCCTCTCCCTTCCTCCTTCCCTCCCTTCTTTCCTTCTTTCTTTCCTCTCCCTCCCTCCTTTCCTCTGGAGGTTTTTAAGAAGAGGCTGGACAGCCATTTCTCTGAAATGTTCTAGGGTCTCCTGCCTGAGCAGGGGGTTAGACTAGAAGACCTCCAAAGTCCCTTCCAACTGTTATTCTGCTATTCATTTTTCCTTCCTTCCTTCTTCTCATCTCTTTTCCTTCCCTCCCTCCCTTCTTCCATCCATTTACCCATCCATTCACCCATCCATCCATCCATCTCTTTCCTTCCCTCCCTCCCTCCTTCCATCCATTCATCCATCCCTTTCCTTCCTTCTCTTTCTTTCTCTTCTTTCTTTCTCTTTCTTTCCTTTCTTTCTTTCTTTCTTTCTTTCTTTCTTTCTTTCTTTCTTTCTTTCTTTCTTTCTTTCTTTCTTTCTTTCTTTCTTTCTTTCTTTCTTTCTTTCTTTCTTTCTTTCTTTCTTTCTTTCTTTCTTTCTTTCTTTTCTTTCTTTCTTTCTTTCTTTCTGTTCTCATCTGGTCCAACCCACGTAAAGCTTCTGCAAGTCTCCTCCTCTTCAAGCTGACCATTTTTCTTCTTTTCCTGAGCCAGCTGCATCTTTTCCTTGATGTGGGCAGTTGCGGGTTTTTGTGTTGTTGTTTTTTCCACTTCGCTTTTTCAGCAAAACGCTCAAGGAAACGATGGTACGAAATGAGTTCTTCCAGAACACGGATCGGGAGTTGAGTTTTCAGGAGGGGGGGAGGGGCAAAAATGGCCTTTATTTTGAAGCCCGTGCTCTGACTTGAGAGCAGTAGAATGACAAAGAATTGACTATGCAGGTAGTCCTCGACTTACAACAATTAATTTAGGGACCATTCAAAATTACGACAGCGTTGGGAAAAAAAAGCGACTTAAGTCCAATTTTTCACGCCGAACGGCCATTGCAGCGTCCAATGGTCCAACGGCCATTCAGACGCCCGGCAGCTGACTCGCATTTACGACGGTTGCAGTGTCCCAGGGCTCACGTGATTCCCCTTTGGCGACCGGCAGAGTCGGTGGGGGGGGGGAAGCCAGATTCACTTAACGAACGGTCTTGCAAACTTAACCAACTGCAGCGGTCCACTTAACAACCGGAAAAAAGTCTTAAAGCGGGGCAAAGCTCATGTAATAACCGCCTCGCAGAGTGACAGAAAAATTAGGGGCTCAAGTCGAGGATTTGCCTGTCCGGAACTGGTTTTCCTTCCTTCTTTCCGAGGGATCCTTGCAGTCCTTCCCAAGCGTCAAACCTTTGGAAGAATCTGGACCCAGGTTGCATACGTTGGGTGTTTTTTTCTCTCCCCCTGACCCCCCCAACCCCTCCAGGGAAGAGGTGCAAGAGAACTGCGTGCGTTGGAAGAAGAAATTCCACTTCATTTGCAAGATGAGCGCTAATCCCACCACGGGGCTCCTGGACCCCTGCATTTGCCGCGTGTCAGTCCGGAAAGTGAGTCCTTTGGTTTGGGGCTGGGGGCTGGTGGAAAACCCTCATTGGTCAAACCTCTGCCCCCCCCCACAACAGCTGATGTAAAAACTGCCCTCTTGGGTCAGAGATGTTCGTGAGTCCTAATCCTGAATCCAGGAAAAAATTTTGGGGTGGTGGGGGGGGGAAATGTCTCCTGGCCCATCTGGATTAGACATCTCTCTCTCTCTCTCTTCCCACATCCTTTAGAAAGAGACTTTTCCCAACCAGCCAGATGGCCATTCGGAAGCTCTTGTGGCCAGGGACCTCCTTCTAATTGGGCGCTTGGTCACCAGCCTACATTTGTGGCTGTGATGTTTTTGTGTAGGAAGGAGGGAGGGAGGGAGGGAGGGAAGGAAGGAAGGAAGGAAGGAAGGAAGGAAGGAAGGAAGGAAGGAAGGAAGGAAGGAAGGAAACGAAAAGGGAGGAAATGAGAAGGAAGGCAGGAAGGAAATGAGATGTAAAGAAGGAAATGAAAAGGAAGGAAGGAAATGAGAAGGACGGCAGGAAGGAAATGAAAAGGAAGGAAGAAGATGAAAAGGGAGAGAAGGAAGGAAGGAAGAAAACAAAAAGGAAGGAAGGAAAGAAGGAACGGAAAAGAAAGGGAGGAAATGAGAAGGAAGGCAGGAAGGAAATGAAAAGGAAGGAAATGAAAAGGAAGGAAGGTTAGGGAGAGAAGGAAGGAAGGAGGGAAGGAAATGAGAAGGAAGGAAGGAAGGAAGGAAGGAAGGAAGGAAGGAAGAAAATGAAAAGGAAGGAAGATTAGGGAGAGAAGGAAGGAAGGAAGGAAGGAAGAAAATGAAAAGGAAGGAAGATTAGGAAGAGAAGGAAGGAAGGAAATGAAAAGGAAGGAAGGAAGAAAATGAAAAGGAAGGAAGATTAGGGAGAGAAGGAAGGAAGGAAGGAAGAAAATGAAAAGGAAGGAAGGAAGGAAACGAAAAGGAAGGAAGGAAATGAGAAAGAAGGCAGGAAGAAAATGAAAAGGAAGGAAGATTAGGGAGAGAAGGAAGGAAGGAAATGAAAAGGAAGGAAGGAAGGAAGAAAATGAAAAGGAAGGAAGATTAGGGAGAGAAGGAAGGAAGGAAGGAAACGAAAAGGAAGGAAGGAAATGAGAAAGAAGGCAGGAAGAAAATGAAAAGGAAGGAAGATTAGGGAGAGAAGGAAGGAAGAAGGAAGGGAAGGAAAGAAAAGACTCATCAGAATAATTGCCAATTCTGGACCACGTACTTGCTCTCCCCTTTGGCTAGTGGGGGTGGGTGGGTGGGGGTCAGCCAGATCTGGTTCTTTCCCTGGAAAGATTGATCCTCCTGTCCAAACTTTCAAAAAACCCCTAACCATTTCCATCCAAGCATAAAAAAACAAACCAAAACCAAAAAAACACAAACAAACCAGCATCAAATAGCATCCACCTCGGATTGGGAGACTAATTGGGGAAAAAAAATCCCTTTTTTTTGTTTCTCCGAGTCCTTCCTGGTCTAAATTGCCTTTTCTCTTCTCTTCCCTTGTGGCAGGAGCTGAAGGGTGGGAAAGCCTATTCCAAGGTAAGTGGAGGCCAAGCCATCCAGGGCGAAAGCTGCGTTAGATGATGAGCATGTCTGGGTTTGCCAGTAACCGCGTTCTCTCCGCCCTCTCTGAAACTTGGGATAGATCTGGGTTCCTCTTCCTAAATCCAAGAGGGTTTAGAAGAAGCTGCCTGTAAGACGGCAGAGCTTGCAAAGTTGAGCCAGCCCGTGTCCCCAAAACTCTCCCGGGCTCCTTTTGACCACCCTTATCAAAAACCAGAGGTTGGGAGTTGATGATACACTGTACATTGTACCGTAACTCTTAAAGTAATCTTGGTGTCTCTAGTTTAAAACAACTCTAGAGATGGGAAAAATAGCTAAAACTCAGGGGGGAGGGGGTGAAATAGCCATGGTTTCTGAACATCCAGAGTGAGCTGGTTCCTTCCTGCTCAGGGCTGATCAGAAATGTCTTTTTTTAACCACAATTCAGACATCCTGCGAAATCTTTGGGGGAAAAAAAGATGCTCATGGATATCAGGGCCGGTCCTGGTTTGATTAAATCCATCCCTTCTGGACCACAGCAATAATAGAGGGCTCTTAATGTGTCTAAAATAGGGGTGTGGCCCGAAACAGACCCAAAACTGGGTCTTCGTGAGGTCAGTTAAACCTGGCCTGGCTCTTTTGCCCGGGGCTATTTGTAGTCTTCTTCCCCTAAAAATAAGACAAGACGTAAAATCTGAGATTGCTGGAGGCCTGGGGTTTCAATCCCAGCGTAGTTCATTACAAACGTGCCTGGAGGGCGGGCTCAGCCCGGCCAATGCTTTGTCATGTAAGGACGGCCTGACCTCGTCAACGGTGAAGCGTTTAGATTGTTTTAACGTTACACCCCAGTAATTCTGCCAGTTGTAAAATACTGAATATCTCTCTCTCTCTCTCTCTCTCTCTCTCTCTCTCTCTCTCTCTCTCTCTCTCTCTCTCTCTCTCTCTCTCTCTCTCTCTCTCTCTCTCTCTCTCTCTCTCTCTCTCTCTCTATATATATATATATATATATATATATATATATATATATATATATATATATATATACACATACATACATACATACATACATACATACATACATACATACATATATATATATATGAGAGAGAGAGAGAGAGAGAGAGGGAGGAGAGAGGGGGAAGGGAGGAGTGGGGGAGGGAAGAGAAGGAGAGGGAGGGAAAGGGAGAGGGGGAGGGGAGGGAGGGAAAGGGGGAGAGGGGGAGGGGAGGGAAGGCCGAAGGGAGGGAAAGGGGAGGGGAGGGAAGGAGAGGGACACCGAGGGAGGGAGAGGGGAGAGAGAGAAAGAGAGGGGAGGGGAGGGAAGGAGAGGAGAGGGAGCCGGAGGGAGGGAAAGGGGAGAGAGGGGAGGGAGAGAGAGAGGGGAAGGGAGGAGAGGGAAGAGAGGGAGCCAGAGGGAGGGAGGGAAAGGGGAGAGGGGAGGGGAGGGAAGGAGAGGGAGCCGGAAGGAGGGAGGGGAAGGGGAGAGAGGGGAGGGAAGGCTGAAGGGTGGGAGGAGGGAGGGAGGGAAAGAGGAGAGGAGGACAGAGGGAAAGAGAGAGAGAGAGAGCTCAAACATCAGACACATTTCCCTGTCTGTTGTTAACTAACTGTTGTCCATCCAGTTGGAACATATCGGTACAGGCAATCCTCGACTTACGACCGCAATTGAGCACATTCACGTCGCTAAGCGAGATGTTTGTTAAGCGAGTTTTGCCCCCTTTAATGACCTTTCTGGCCGCAGTTGTTAAACGAATCACTGCAATCGTTAAGTCGGTGAACCCTGTGGTTAGGCGGCTTCCAACATTGGCTTTGCTTGTCAGAAGCTCGCCAAAGGGGGATCACGGGACCCACTGCGACCGCCATAAATAGGACTCAGTTGCCAAGCCTCACGGGACCCTGGGGACGCTGCAACCATCAGGTGAAAAATGGCCCTACCGTCGCTTTTTTGCGACTGAACCGTCACTAAACGAACCGGACCATCTGAGGATTCAAGAGTCCCAGATCTGTTGTGTAGTTGTCCACACCCGTTGATGGCAACCTTTTCCGGAAGACGTGACAAGGGAGATTTTGCAAATCTCTGCCCTGTACGGGATTGTTGTTGTTGCTTTTGGCCACTTTTGTGTTTGTGTCGTCTAAACCTCCCTCGTTTTTTGAGCCAAGCAAAGCCGAAACGAGGCGGCTGACCCATAGATGGAGGGCGAAGAGGAGGAGCAGACTGACCCGGGTCAGAACAAACTTGGGCTTGCCTTTTTTTTTTTTTTCCTTGCTTGCTTGACTTTTTTTAGCTGCAAAACATCTCCACATATAATTTGGCACGTCGGCTCTGAGAAACAGGAAGTGGGTTCCGTGCAAGACTTTGCGTGCAATTCTGGCCCGCGGTTGCCAAATTGCTCATGCGCTTCGGAGGGCGGTCTAAAGTTTCGGGTCAGATGTTGGGGGGTTTTCGGAGCTGTGGGAAGAGGGGGGGAACTGCAGGAGATTTCACCACCATCAGCCCCCACCCCCACACTCGCCTCCAGCCTAGTTTTGTGGGTTTCCTGCAAGACAACATCTCAGCTCTACTTCATCTGCTGAAAAAAATCATCTTAATAATGATGATAATGATGATGATGATAGTAATAATAATATAGAATAATAGAAATAGAACAACTGTGGCAAAGGTAAGCAAGGGGAATAGAATAGAATAGAATAGAATAGAATAGAATAGAATAGAATAGAATAGAATAGAATAGAATAGAATAGAATAGAATAGAATAAGGATAGAGAACAGAACAGAACAGAATAGAATAGAATAGAATAAGGAATAGAATAGGATATGGATATGAATTTGAATTTGAATTCAAATAGAATAGATTAGAATTAGAATAGAGTAGATGATAGAGAATAGAATAGAGAATAGAATAGAGAATAGAATGGATGATAGAGAATAGAATAGAATAGATGATATGGAATGGAATGGAATGGAATAGAATAAAATAGAATAGAATAGAATAGAATAGAATAGAATAGAACAGAACAGAACAGAACAGAACAGAACAGAATAGAATATGGAATGGAATAAGAATAGAATAGAATAGAATAGAATAGAAAGAATAGAATGTGGAATGGAACAAGAATAGAATAGAATAGAATAGAATAGAATAATGGAATAGAATAGAATAGAACAGAACAGAATAGAATAGAATAGAATATGGAATGGAATAAAAATAGAATAGAAAGAATAGAATGTGGAATGGAACAAGAATAGAATAGAATAGAATAGAATAGAATAGAAAATAGAGTAGAATAGAATATGGAATGGAATAAGAATAGAATAGAATATGGAATGGAATGGAACAAAAATAGAAGAGAATATGGAATGGAATAAGAATAGAATAGAAAGAATAGAATGTGGAATGGAACAAGAATAGAATAGAATAGAAAATAGAGTAGAATAGAATATAGAATGGAATAAGAATAGGATAGGATAGAATAGAATAGAGAATGAAATAATTAGAATAGAATAGAACTTTTTCCCCATTCTACCACCCTTTTTGCCCCAGTTAAGTCAGTCAGTGCCATTGTTAAATTAGTAACACAATTGTTAAGTGCATCTGGTTTTCCCAGTTGCAAAACAGGATCACATGACACACACACACCCCCAAGACATTGCAACTGTCATAAATATGAACCACTTGTCAAGTGTCCGAATTTTGATCCCAGGGATGGCTAAGTGTGATAAACGGTCATAAGTCATTTTTTTCCAGTTGTAACTGTGAACGGTGACTAAATGAACAGTAAAGGACTACTCTCTGTGTGTGTGTTTTTAAAAACATGCCTGAAGATGCTTCCCTTTCAACCTTGCCTCATAAGAATTAAAAACCAGCTTTATCTCCAACTCTTAATTCATTCATTCTCTCTCTCTCTCTCTGTGTCTCTGTCTCTCTCTGTCTCTCTGTCTCTCTGTCTCTCTCTCTCTCTCTCTCTCTCTGTGTGTGTGTGTGTGTGTGTCTCTGTCTCTCTGTGTGTCTGTGTCTCTGTCTCTCACTCTGTCTCTCTCACTCTGTCTCTCTCTGTATCTGTGTCTCTGTCTCTCACTCTCTGTCTCTCTCTCACTCATTCTCTCTCTCTCTCTCTGTGTCTGTCTCTCTCTCTCTCACTCTGTCTCACTCATTCTCTCTCTCTCTCTCTGTGTGTGTCTGTGTCTCTCTCTGTCTCTCACTCTGTCTCTCACTCATTCTCTCTCTCTCTCTGTCTCTCTGTGTGTGTGTCTGTCTCTGTCTCTCACTCATTCTCTCTCTGTCTCTCTGTGTCTGTGTCTCTCTCTGTCTCTCACTCTCTGTCTCACTCACTCATTCTCTCACACTGTGTGTGTGTGTGTGTGTGTGTGTGTGTGTGTCTCTGTCTCTGTCTGTCTGTCTCTCCCCGTGTATTCCAGGATGAGCTTAGGACAAACAGTGCCTTATTATATTTGTGTACACATACATGGGAGTGAACATTTTCCACATCACTGACCTGGCCTGTTCCGGCTGTCCTTGGTTATGCAACCTCTCCAGGCGACTTAACACTTTGCTTGCCAGGTGTCCCAAAGGTGCTTTTTTTCAGGAGGCAAGTGGACCTTCTGGGGTTGTTTTTTTTGAAGATGTTTCGCTTCCCATCCAAGGAGCTCTGACTGGATGGTGGAGAACGGAAGGATTTATACTCCTTGCAGACAGCTGGAGAGTTGCCTTCTTTTAAGAGAGGCATTGAGGCCACCTGGAGGTTTTACCTGTGTCCTCACGATCACTTGAGTGGTGCAGATGGGTGTAGAGCCTTCTTGGCTGCAGGATGTTTTCTGCCCTGGGTCCCTTCCTTGTTGGAGACGGGCGCAGGCTGTTGGGGATGAGTCTGGGTGGTCTGCATCTCAAACTGAAGCGCAAAGGGTTCCTGTGGTCTGGAATTCTAGGAATCTGTTCATAGGAATCTAGGAATCTGTTCTAGGAATCTAGGAATCTGTTCATACTCCCGCCCCATTCGAAGGGGTGTTCATCCCAAGGTGAGTGGCTAAATGTCTCTGGAGAATCTCAGTCATCCAGGTCATGGTGTCAAAGGTGTTTTTTTTTTTCCAGGAGGCAACTGGACTTCCTTGTTTTTCTTTGAAGACGTTTCGCTTCTCATCCCAGAAGTTTCTTCAGCTCTGACTGGATGGTGGAGGATGGAAAGATTTATACTCCTTTTAGACAGCTGGTCATTTGCCTTTTAGAGAGTCGTTGAGGCCACTTGGAGGTTTTACCTGTGTCCTCAAGATCACCTGAGCAGTGCAAATGGGTATGGAGCTTTCTGCGAGGAGTATAAATCCTTCCATTCCCCACCATCCAGTCGGAGCTGAAAAAGCTTCTTGCGGGAGACGTGAAACGTCTTCAAAGGCAAAAGGTAGAAAGTCCAAGTTGCCCTGCTGAAGAAAAAAAAAAGCACTTTTGGGACAACAACAACAACTGAGAATTCCGTAGACATTTCCTTGCCAGATCAATAAATCCTGATTCTTGCTTTCTTTTGGGCGAGTGTCTGCCTTGCTGTTTGTTCTTTGTTTCCTGACTCACCGCTGTTCCCTGGGCCTCTAGTGCTCACTTCGGCCGGGATTAAGTCGGTCAGGAAAGCTTTGCACAGCTATGGCATTTAAAGATACTGGGAAGGCCCCTGTGGAACAAGAAGTAGCAATTCATAGAATAAGAATTACTTTGACAAGTCGCAATGTGAAGTCTCTTGAAAAGGTTTGTGCAGATCTCATCAGAGGTGCTAAAGAAAAAAATCTAAAAGTGAAAGGCCCTGTTCGCATGCCTACTAAGACTCTGCGAATCACTACAAGAAAAACACCATGTGGTGAAGGTTCCAAAACTTGGGATCGTTTCCAAATGCGTATACATAAGCGGCTCATTAATTTACACAGTCCTTCAGAGATTGTCAAACAAATAACTTCTATCAGCATTGAGCCTGGGGTGGAAGTTGAAGTTACTATTGCTGATGCTTAAATGATTGTTACGTGTATCAATAAAAGCTGTTAAGTTTTTATCATTAAAAAAAAAAATAAATAAATCCTGATTCTTTCTCAGGATGATCCGGGTTTTTCCTGGAAAACAAAAACAAAAAGTCAAGGTTAGGAGGGTGGAAAACGGTTCTTCCCGGAAGGGGCAAGAGATTGTAAACTTTGATTCACCTGGAAAGTGGCAGCTTTTCATCATCCTGGTCTCCAATCTGTTGTTTTTTTACAGCTCGGCTTCACCGACCTGAACTTGGCTGAATTCGCAGGCTCTGGCCTCACCGCCCGATGTTGCCTGTTGGAAGGCTACGACACCAAGAACACCAGGCAGGACAATTCCATCTTGAAGGTAAGTCTGGAGGACCGTAGGATGGAGCTGACGGGCAGCGAGAGATGTGCTGGAGATGTCTTCACTAAAAAATAGTAGCCCCACCGGGCAAATAAATTTAACAAACGAATACAGGGTCGTTCTTCAAAGCCTCCAGTGATGGAGCACCCACAACTTGTGGAGGCAAGCCGTCCCGTTGATTAATTGTTCTCACCATTAAAAGATATTCCTCCTTAGTTCCAGGTTGCTTCTCTCCTTGATTCGTTTCCATCCGTTGCTTCTTGCCCTGCCTTCAGGTCCTCCTTGAGAGCCCCTGTGTTTTAATTTATTTATTTGGCTGGCTATATTTTTCCTTGCAGGCTGTTTTTCATGACTTTTCCTTCTCCCTCTCTCGTCTTCCTTCTTTGGCAGGTCACGATTGGCATGACCCTCTTATCCGGAGACCCTTGTTTCAAAACGTGAGTCTTTGGGACCTTTGGGGAAGGGGGTTTCAAAGGCCAAGCTATCTCTGTAGCTCTTGATGTCCTATCCCAAGGGTAGGCAACCTCGGCTCTTTTATGACTCGTGGACTTCAACTCCCAGAGTTCCTGAGTCAGCATAGCTGACTCAGGAACTCTGGGAGTTGAAGTCCACGAGTCATAAAGGAGCCGAAGTTGCCTACCCCTGTCCTATCCTTAAAAAAAAACCCCAAACCCCTCCTGCTGGTGGCAACCACTAGCCTTGGATGGGGGAGATTGGAAAGGAGAACCGTAAAGAGGATCCAAGCTGGCTTGGTCACGAGGAACAAAAGTTTTGTCTTCCGAGCTTTCGGACTTGTGCTGAAGCCCATCTTCAGGGAACTGACTGGGATAGTGATTAATATTTATACGTATTTATATGTAAGGGTGTAGCTATATACATATGTTGTACATAGTGCGTTTCTATGTGAGTTATATAGGTGTACGCTTTTGAGAACAGGCAAGAGAATTTCATTTTTAATAATAAAATAAAAAATGACAATAAATCTTATCATCTTATCCTATCTTATCTGTCAGAGCATGCACAGTCTTATTACGCGAGATAATCCAGGAGTAAACACAGTAAACAATGGTCTATATTAAATGGTGGTTTATCACTTACACTATCTACAATATCATACACCAGGAACAATTTACCTACACGTGCTAATACAGCAGGCTCCCACACGCAGCAGTTACAGCAAGGAAACAGAAGAGAGAGCACACATCTGCGGAGCCTTCCTTTTTATACAAAGCTCTTAAAGGGACACACCGAGCTGGCTCTTAAAGGGACACAGACCCTGCTGAGTCATTCCCATCATTACATCATACATCTCACATTACATCAGCTGGTTAGCTTTTCAATCTTTACCTTGACATTATCTTATCTCTTATCTCTTCTCTATCTTATATCGTATCTTACCTCTCTAGCAGAATGTGTGCTGTATGTGGTATTTATAGTGCCTGTTCTATGTGGCTTTTTAGATGTTGATTGGGTTGTGTTGATGGCTGGCTATTAAGTCATTGGCTTTTAAGATTGTTGGATGGGCAAGCACAAAAACAGCCAGGGAAGTGGGAAACAGGCCCTTTACCGCCAGCCTGCCAAGCACTTAGGCGGCAAGGGCTGGGCTACACAAGCAAACAACAGCCAGCAACTTAAAAGCCATCCATCCACACAGCCCAATCCATATCTAAAAACCACACACACTACAAATACCACACACAGGCTAGCACACACTCTGTTAGAGAGAAGTTCTTTAAAGGTGGGTTCCCCAGTGACTGACCCCGATTGGATCCTGCGACATTATCCTCGGACAGGTTTATTCGCCTGAATTTGTGAAAAATATATATATATATTTTTAATTGTCGAAAAAAGGAACAGGTGTGTGATTGTTGACTGTGCAAAGAGGAGGCTGTTGATTAGCTACCAGCAGAGCTCAGACATACCTGGCAGGGGTGTGGCATGCTGTGGGCAAAGGGTGTTGGCAGTTCCATACCAGTAACCAAGGCAGCAGGAGAGGAAACAATCTGTTGCGTAGGCAGTTTTTGCAAGACTGACCTTGTCACCGGCACGGTTGAGGTCCTCCGACGTCAAACTGGAGTGTGAAGCTGTCAACAAAACACCTTGCTGGGAGCCCTGACTGGCTAGGGACTCTTTTCACAAGCCCCCTCCCCTTTTTTCCCAAAGGGGGGGGAAAAAGAGGAAATTTCAGCCTATTTCCAGATTGCCAAATCCGTTCGGTTTCCAGTGCCAGCTGGTACTTTTATTTCCCGTCCTCATTCCAAGATTTCTGCTCTTGGGTTGGGTGGTTTGATTATATCCCTATTGTTTGGTTTTGTTTTTATTCTGCCTTCCTCAAGAACTTTGCTTAAATTGGGGGGGGGGCTTCCTTAAATGTCCCTCTTGTTCCATCTTCTGTTATCTACCCAACTTTCACCTGGCTGGTTCTTTAATTATTTTATTTATTTGTATCTTTATTACTCACCGTCACCTGGAGATTGGCCCAAAGTCACCCAGCTGGCTTTCATGGCTAAGGTGGGACTAGAACTCACCATCACCTGGAGATTGGCCCAAAGTCACCCAGCTGGCTTTCATGGCTAAGGCGGGACTAGAACTCATCATCTCCTGGTGATTGGCCCAAAGTCACCCAGCTGGCTTTCATGCCTAAATCAGAACGACAACTCACAGTCTCCCATTCTTTAGCCTGGTTCCTTAGCCGCTAGGTCAACACAGCTGTGCAAGATGGCCACCCCAGCCTTGTTCTTTCCAATAAAAATACGTTCTGGCTTTTCGCAGCCCACCCTCCACCGCCAAATCCGTGGTCATCCCAGCACAAGACTCGAGCCTGCAGCTCAACTGCAAAGGGGAGGGAAACAGCCGGACTGTGACCCCCAGCACCAACACAGCATCTTCAATCGGTTCTGTCCGTCAGAACAAGCCCAGGGCCACCATCCTGGGGTCAGGTATAAGCAAAGCATTTTTCCTGCCCTGTTCAGCGGCGAAAGGGATTAAGGCACTTACATTGCTCCCCCCCCAAAAAGCAAAAAAATGGGATCTAAATATTTAACAGCAATAGCACTTAGCATGTAGACTTATATACCGCTTTACCGTGCTTCAGAGGCCTCTCTAAGCGGTTTACAGACTCAGCCTCTTGCCCCCAACAATCTGGATCCTCATTTTACTAACCCTGGAAAGATGGAAGGCTGAGTCGATTATGAACCGGTCAGGATCGAACTGCTGGCAGTGGGCAGTCAGCAGAATTAGCCTGCAATACTGCATTCGAACCACTGCGCCACCCTGACTAATAGCACTGGTTTAGAGCATTCAGCTCCCTTATTTCACTTGATGGCGAAAGATGGACAGCTCAGTAGTTCATTTTTCTTTTTTTTCCCCCTTTCCAGGGGTTTTGGAAGAACCGGACCAGAACTTATCAAGTCCAGAAGAAGTGTTTCATTCTGGACACTCGCGAAATTCAAGCTATGCCAGCCAGCAATCCAAAATCTCTGGTCAGTGTCCATTCCACCAAGAGCTGGGTTTTCATGAGCCGATCGAAGCGATGCTCCCATTTCTAAGGGTCTTGTGGCCTTTTTTTCCAGGCAGAACCGAACCTAAAACAAAACAATAAAATGAGACCAACGTAATGTGTGTGCATGATGAATGTGTTTGGGGGGGTCTTTTAAATGCTTTGTAGATTTGGTTTTTGGTTTTTTTTTAAAATGCTGTGATGTTGTTTTTGTTCATGCTGTTAGCCGCTCCGAGTCCTTTGGAGAGGAGCGGCATAAAAATCTAATTAAAATAAAAATAAAATAAATAAATAGTCATTTTTTTAAAAAAAAAGTTATTTTTTTTAAACCTACCTAAACCAGCAAGAGGGGTTTTATTTTCTTTTTTATCAGGGTGGCAAATGTTTAGTAAATACAGGTAAGTCCTTGACTTAAGAGCATTCGTGTATGGCATCCATATAGGATAATGAATCCTGCCAAATTTTGTGTGTGTGTGTGTGTATCTTTCTATCATGCATATTCAAAAAACTAATTTTTATTCCTAGTTTTGTTTTGGATTGTATATATTTTTTTTGTTTTTACTTGGGGGTCGTTGAGGATCGGGTTCGGCATACAAATTAAATCTTTTTTTAAAAAACAATATTTCTTTAATCCAGCTAAGCCAGGAAGAATTGTCAGTTTCTTTTTAAAACTTGGGTGTTTGGTAGCTAAATGCCTACTATTGCTGTAAATCTGGGATATTCACAGCCCTTCAAGGCGTTGTGATGGAGTTGCTGTCAAATGGGGAGAGGAGGTGGCTAAATTCCTGTAGGATTCGTTTATTCTACATGATAATCGGTTTGTCTTGTTAGTCCTGAAGACTAAAGATCACCTCTACAGGGAAGATAGCTTGTTTTTAAATCTCAGGTAACATCAGAAGATGTCTATGGAGATTCTCAGTCATCCAGAGTAGGATGGAGATAGAGAAGGATGGAGGGAAGTAGAAAGGAAGTAGAAAGAAGGTTGGCAAGAGGGGGGATAAGTAGGGATAGGTGGGTATAGAGAAGTAGAGAAGGAGGGAGGAAAGTAGGTAGCTAGTTGGTAAGTGAGGGGGGAAGGATAGGGTTAGGGGGATGTGGTGGTGGGGGTACCGGGCAGTAATGTTAATTGTTTGGCATGATTATTTTCAGTTGAGCTATTGGTATTTGATGTATTGAAAAATGTATTTATGTTTTGTTTATGGATGATTGTTTATTTTAACACTATGACTTGATTTGACTAGTTTCTTTTTTCTGTAAAAATAAAAAAAAAACCAATAAAATATATTTTAAAAAAAAAGAAGAAGAAGAAAGATGTCTATGGAGATTCTCAGTCATCCAGGTCCGGGTTGGCCCAAAGATGCTTTTTCAAAAGGCAACTGGACATTCTTGGTTTTTCTCTGAAGACCTTTCACTTCTCATCCAAGAAGCTTCATCAGCTCTGACTGGATGGTGGGGAATGGAAGGATTTATACTCCTTTTAGACAGCTGGTCATTTGCCTTCTTTTTGAGAGTCTTTAAGGCCACTTGGAGATTTATCTGTGTCCTCAAGGTCACTTGAGTGGTGCAAATGGATGTGGAGCCTTCTTGGCTGCAGGATGTTTTCTGTGACACAATAGGACACAAATAAACCTCCAAGTGGCCTCAACGACTCTCTAAAAGAAGGCAAATGACCAGCTGTCTGCGAGGAGTATAAATCCTTCCACTTCCCACCATCCGGTTAGAGCTGAAGAAGCTCCTTGGATGAGAAGCAAAACATAGGTAAACCTCCAAGTGGCCTCAACGACTCTCTAAAAGGAGGCAAATGACCAGCTCTCTGCAAGGAGTATAAATCCTTCCACTCCCCACATCCAGTTGGAGCTGAAGAAGCTCCTTGGATGAGAAGCAAAACATAGGCCAACCTCCAAGTGGCCTCAACGACTCTCTAAAAGGAGGCAAATGACCAGCTCTCTGCGAGGAGTATAAATCCTTCCACTTCCCACCATCCGGTTAGAGCTGAAGAAACTTCTTGGACAAGAAGCACAATGTCTTCAAAGAAAAACAAGGAAGTCCACTTGCCTCTTGAAAAAGCACCTTTGGGATATCAGAAGAGGTAGAAGAGGTATGTCTCCCATCTCCTGGTCAGATGCTTCAGACGTTCTTCTGGTGGGAACAAAATGCTGGATTCGGATGGTTCCTGGCTTGACCAGCTAGATTGTACTGATGTTCTCGTTTGTAGGATACAGCACCGAGCACTCCAGATCATCCAGCCTGTCGGACCTGACCCACCGCCGGAACACGTCCACCAGCAGCAGCGCCTCGGGAGGTCTGAGCATGACGGTCGAATGCCCGGAGGGCGAACGGGAACACAGGTTGGAGAAGCCCCCGAGACCCCCCAGACCCAACCTTTTGTCGGATAGATCTTCTCGGTAGGTACCCTTAAGCTGGACTCATGGAGGAGAACATCTCTTCCATCCTTTCGTTGCAAGCGTTGGGGATTCGTCGCCTATTTCCCCCCCCCCTCCCGTTTGTTTGCTTGTTTTTAATCCTTTCTTTGTTCACCTCTTTCCCTGCAGGAGGAAAAAGGATTCTGTAGAAAGCCATCCCACCTGGGTGGACGACACTCGGATCGACGCAGGTGACATTGTGGAGAAGATCATGCAAAGTCAGGATTTCACCAACGTCAGCAACACTGAAGGTGAGAACGTCTCGCCTCCTAAGGAAACGCTTGGCCCCCTTTTCCTTCACTCCTTGTGCAGCCTTCCAACTTCACCACCTGGAAGCCTGCCTTGAGCTTCATCTCCCAGAATCCCTAAGCCTTGGTCGGGGGATTCTGGGATGCAGAGTCCAAACCCCTGCTCATGTGTCAGGTACAAGCAACCGAAGCCACTCGTAAGTAGCTGAAGAAAGCAACTTTATTGCTTTCTGCCTGAGTTACAAGAATCAGAATCCCCATAGAGCCGGAAGGGACCTTGGAGGTCATCTAGTCCAACCCCCTGCTCAGGCAGGAAACCCTATACCATTTCAGACAAATGATTGTCCAGTCTCTTCTTAAAATCCTCGAGTGATGGAGCACCCACAACTTCTGGAGGCAACTTCTGTTCCACTGGTTAATTGTCCTTACTGTTAGAAAGTTTATCCTTAATTCCAGGTTGCTTCTCTCCTTGGTTAGTTTCCATCCATTGTTTCTTTTCTTGCCTTCTGGCATTTTGGAAAATAAGTTGACCCCCACTTCTTTGTGGCAGCCCCTCAAATACTGGAAGGCTGCTACCACGTCCCCCCTAGTCCTTCTTTTCTCTAGACTGGCCATCCCCAAATCCTGCAACTGTTCTTCATATGTTTTAGTCTCCAGGCCTTGGATCATCTTAGTTGCTCTTCTCTACACTTGTCCCCCCAAGTCTCAACATCTTTTTTTGTAACAGGGTAACCAAAACTGGATGCAGCATTCCAGGTGTGGCTATATTAAGGCTTTATAAAGCGGTAGTAACACTGCACGTGAATTTTCCCAGAGTGCTTGCCTTCCCTTGAATATGACCAGATAAGGCTTCATGGATCTTGGACGAGGTCAAGCTTAGGCCTCTTGCGACTGCACAAGGATTCCAAGCTAGGCACCTGCTTGACCCCTCCTTCCAGCCTCGCTGGCATTTTCCCCGACATCTTTTCATAAAAAGACTAAAACATTGACCTCCTGCATATCGTTTTTGTCTTCCAGATAGTAACCTGAGGCTGTTTGTGAGCCGAGATGGCACAACTACGCTAAGCGGGATTCAGCTAGCAAACAGGTAGGGTCCTGGAACAGATGTTTTTTCAATACTTTTTTGAGTTCAAGCCTCGTTTCTAGGAGGAATGCAGACCTTTCAAAGCATAACTTGGTAATATTTAGAGTCCTAATTTCTTAGCTTAAGTTGAAATCTCTTCCTTTTGTTCTTTTCAACCATACATTCGGTAGATGCTTCTATCACAGTGTTTCTCTCCTCCCTTTTTCTCCTGCAGAGTCTCGTCCGGAGTCTACGAGCCCGTGGTCATTGAAACCCATTAAATGTGAACTAGATGGGTACCCCAGATGGGAACCTGTCCCGGCAGGTTGTCCTTTCCTCCACACCCCACCGTTTTTTCCTCTCTTTATTTCTTTTTCATCTTCTCTGCACATAACATTCCGGGCAGGACTTCTCAAATTTTTTTTTTTAATCCAAGCACTCCTCACCTGCCCAGAGGTACTCCACAAACAGGCACTTTACATTGGGTCTGGAAAGATACCGTCGACCATATGCAGAAGGACGGGATCAACCGTCCTGCCCCTTGCAACGGCTCCCTTGGAGGGACAGCAACTCAGGATGGCTCTTGTGCTGAGCACCACGGCTTGGTTTGACGGCTTGATCATCCCTGTCCCCACCACCAAGTTACACCACTGTGAACACTTTCCTCTCGCTCTTCTGTCCCAAGAGAAGCTCAGATTGGAAAGGTTGCTAGTCATGACCGTCGCGAAGATTCAACCGTTGGTTCATCCACGTCTCTTCTCTTGCATTTATCCCTCCAAGGGCTGATACCCAAGGAATGAAGGCCCAGCTACGTCACAGCTCTGATCCGGAAGTCCTCCCTAAACTGTGTGTTTCATAGGAAACCACTTGTGTGTTTTGGGCCTCGGAAACCCTCTTTCAAGCATCCATGAGCCATGAGAAGCTTTGAAGATGCTGAGTGCAGTTCAGGTTCTAGTTTGAGGTCCTCCTTCTCCTGCAGGACAAGAAAGGGGAGTGATCTTGGCCAGTTACCATGAAAGGCGACGCTTGAAGAACCTCAGATGGGCCCAGGAAAAAGCTTTGGTTTTCTCAATGGGAACCACTGTTGACTTTTTCATTTTTTAAAAAAAAAAAGTTCGTTTGGGTAACACACAGTCACTGCAGCCAGTGAGGGATGAGGAGAGCCCCAAGCCTGTGGGGTTTCTGTTTTCGCTTGGTGATAACAGTAGAAAAATATTCCGTATCGGTCCCAACATCACTGCCTTCTCGATGCAAAACACGTTGGGTTAGGATTCTCCTCAGTTGGGTTTTGATTTGAAACAGAGGCATTCCTCCTGTCCAAGCATGGTGGAGAAGATTCCATCACAAGACACCAAAATGTTCTCCAGTCACTTGCTTTCTCATAGAGCGTGTGGAGTCCAAACTCCATAAGCAATGAAATGAGGAGGGTAGCATCATCAGAACTCACTGCTCAACTGGATGTCCTCAACTGGGTTCTAGCACATTCAGAAAGCATGGGGGGAGATTCCTGGATTTGTCTTTCCATCGGATTGATGCTTTATGGCCCTCTCCACCCAAATGTTGAGATTTGTGTAGGAAACGAGCGAGTTTCAGGGCCCGATACAGAAGTGGTGAAGCTGTGAACTGGTCTTCCCCAAGCTACATCTAGAAGATCCGAAGCTTTGTTCCTGTGCAGTTTCATCCTACACATTGGGTGTCCTCCACCCTTCACTTGTTGAGGTGGGGGAAAGGTTTTTCCCATTTCAAGAAAGTAGCTTGGCCTTGGTGTAGGCATCAATTGAGTGCACATACACACACACACATTTCACTTAGTTTAGTAATGGCTTGGGGGCGTCATCTTCTCCACATGCCCTTTAGACTAGTAACTGCTCTAAAACAAGAGTGTGCAAATAGAATTCAGAACAGGATCAGGAATTGGGGAGAGGGGCACATGGACCTCACAGGGCAGGCCTGTAGTCCCTTGAGTGGTAGCAAGGTAGTAGTCACTGGGCAAGGATCTGCCAAACGTTGGGTTCTCCACCCAACCACTGACCAGAACGTTCCTTTCCTATCTCAGCTGAGCTAGCCAAGGTATGAGTTGAAAACTCCAACCCAGCTCAAGGCCACTGTGTTGAGCAGATCAGAGTCCCTCAAACTCTCCCCGATTGTCCCAGACCGATCTTGATCTTCAGAAAAAGGAGAAACCTGGGAAAGATCTAGAATCTCCAGGATAGATCTGGAAAACTCCATCTGGAAGTCGGTG
This sequence comes from Bothrops alternatus, assembly GCA_034064705.1. Classification (NCBI taxonomy): domain Eukaryota; kingdom Metazoa; phylum Chordata; class Lepidosauria; order Squamata; family Viperidae; genus Bothrops; species Bothrops alternatus. Next base: position 107,081 of record JARGCV010000506.1, on the reverse strand, counting down.
GCCTTGTAAAATCCTTATACCACCATGACAGAAGAGGTCCTCCAGAGCTTTTCTAACAGGGCCACCACGATTCATGTGCGTGTTTGCTAAGAAGGACCTGGTGAATTGGAAGAAGCCGAAGCTTCTTGAGATACCTCTATTGGTCTCCAGTGGCCTGTCCCACCACGAATGGGTGAAGCGGTAGATCTTGTTATTATTTTTCCCTGGTGGCCAAATTCTGCTGTTTTAAGACGTTGGTCACAACCAGCCCAGCACTATCTGGGACAATGAACCTAGAGATGCCATTTGGAAAATGGTTTTCATTTGACCTTCTTACACCACGGTTAACCTTCTTTCTCCTCCCCTCTTGATTTTGAAATATATTGATTTTGTTGTTGTTGATCAACCCAGCAGGCTGGTGTATGTTGTGAATTTTGGAGGGAGGGGGGTTTAAATCATTGTTTCATTGCTTATAGTATCTGTCGGGTTCTGCTTATTGGGTTTTGTTTTATAATTATGTCTAACTTGAGCAGGGAGGGATGGCAAGCAACTAGAGCTTTGATGTCTCCAGTTTCTCACTGGCTGCCTTCCTTCCGCTTTTTGGATGTTCAGCACTCGCCCATCCAACTGGGATCAAAGAACCAAGATTCAGTGAAACATTGGAATGGCACCAAGGCCCAAACCGTGAACCCAGCGAGGAAGAGAGCACAGCTGGATTCTGTTCTCCTTCCACGCACGGTGCCAAATCCATAAACTTGTTTTGGGCTTGCTTGTTGGTTCTGCAGCAGAAAGCCTCTGGATCTTTTGAGCAAAAGTTCTCAAGAGAGTAGCGACGAGACCGTGAGCGTAATGTTCATTTTTGATGAAAAGTTTTACAAAGTAGTGGCAGACAAGAATGTCTACTTTGGTGCAAACTAGCCATCTTCTTAGTTCCCCCCCCCCAAGCGCCCGCTCTATTCTCTTCAGAAAATTTATTCCCTATTTTTTTATTAATACATTTTTTTTAATGATTTGGGTCTCCGCAGTGACCCGCTCTCAAATGGCTTGCTTGCTTGCTTCTTTTTTTTTTTTTAAATTACGCTTCCTTCTGCAGTTAAATCTTCCCCTTTGGAAAAAATAAAAAGTTTTAAAAGGAAAAAAAAAACTTGATGGGGGCAGCTGAGCTGCACTCAAGGTTGTGAAACCTCTGGAAGGTGATTCCTCCCATCTTGCTAGGTACGGATCAGGATGTCCCCTCCTGGAGAGGGGGATCCAACGGAGAGCAGATCTCTCCTTCACGTGATCTCAGGAGCTGTTAAAAGAAAACGCCATTTTCCTGTAGTGAACCCTTCAAGTTGGCTATTCTTGTTTCTTAGGCTCTGTGGACGGAGCTGGTCTCTTAGAGACACAATAATTTCTCCGACAACCCAAAGTTTGTGGCTGTCTGGTTCTTCCCCCTCGAAAAAAATATAGCCAACTTCCAAGCTGCATAACTTTCCCTTTTCCCTCCCCAGCTTCTAAAGATAAAAATCCTTTCGCCCTGTCTCCAAAATAAGGTGAACCTGGAATGTAAAAAAAAAGAATAAACTCGAAAATTCTTCACCGTGACGTTTTCTTAAAAAAAATTCCATTGCTTTTTAAGCCCATATTTTTCAGGGGGTTGAAAGAAAAAGAGAGAGATCGTGTTTTATTTTCTTGGAAAGTGAAATTTTAAGAGAGTTCGAAAGGCACGCCGCGATTTATATTCAGATATTTCTATAGCAGGAAAGATATTTTTTGAAAGAGAGAGAGAGAGAAAACTAAAAACCAAAACAGGACTATGCAAAATTTAAAAGGTAAAGAATTGCCAGGAGAGATAGTTTTGATGTGTTCTGAACTTTGAAATCTGAAAGTAGATTAAAACTGAAATCCATTTATAGAAAACATTTTTTTTCCCTTCCACCGACCCCTGCTGATCCATTTTCAAATATATTTTCGAAAAGTGTTGGGCCCGGAGAAGAATCAGTCATAGATTTGCATATTCCCGTTTTAACTCGTTCTTCTAGTATTTATCCATTTTGTATTGAATGCTGTGCTGTCTTTGATTCAACCAGTCTTGTTTTGTATTCTTGGTTATCTGGTTCCCAATGTAGAGAAGCCACAGTTATAAAAAGAAGAAAAATCACTATAAAATCAAATGTCGTAATGGTTTTTTTTGGGGGCGGGAAATAAAGGTTGGGTTTTCTTTGGTACATCACAACGAGCGTCTGTGCTGTTCTTTTCGTTTCTTGTTGTCGAAATCTTGACACGTACACACCTCTCAAATGGATGCAATCAACAAGTTTTCTTGAAGTTGATGTAGCTGCTCGAACTACAAAGCGAGCAGCATTTAAATTTCAGAAATAAATCTAGAAGTGGTTTGCTGTTGCTGTCTTCCAATATGTTTTGTTTACCTAGCCTGGCCTTTCCTGGTGGTATCCCATCCAGTAATGGATCACATCCACTTCTGTATATTTTGATATTTTTTGCATCGTTATTTTGGCTAATCCACTTTAATAATACCCTGTTTCTTGGCCAAAATGGTTGGGAAGTCCATTGACTCAAAAACATCAACAATCAACAATTACCCTTACAAAGATGTAGCAGAAGAGGAAAAGGGATGGGGAGAGAGGAGGAAACTTCAGTTTCAAATCATCTGCAGGCTATTAAGTTATTTGAATTTATCTGTGGGATACTAAGTTAGGGAAGGCTGTCCTAGCCTCTTCTGAGAATTTGCCAGCATGTAACCCAACTAAGAATCGAAATTAAGGATAAACAAAGGAAAACTGCAGCTAACCCATTGTGAATTGCCAGGCCAGGTCAAAATGGAAAACCTGTTCTCATTTAAATATTTCCATAAAATTAAAATATTGACCCTACAAAATGAAAAAAACCCAAATTTGGGACATGCCACACATGCACCACACATTGAACTATAAAGCAGAAATGTTTTGATTTTTTTTAACCTGTGTTTTTCTACAAGTGTTTCTCAACCGTGGCAAACCGAAGATGGGTGGATCAAATTCCAGACTGATTTGCCGAAATTGTGATCACAAGCATCCTTAAACTCTTCAAAGCAGCATACTTTGATTTTGCCATTGTAAATGGGTCTGCTATGACATGACAAGAGCAGAAAAATTGGGTGTAAATTTAGTTTTGAATATACTGCTTGTTTCACATTTAGGGTATGCAGCTCCTTTTTGGGGGGGGGTAGTTTTATTTTTACTATTTAAGTTTGGAAATGATGCCAAAATTTTGTATCTCTTTAATCAATGTGTGATCTCTGGTGGTATATATTGCATTATATGTATATATCAATATATACTGATATGTATTACACTTACACAAACACATTAAAAGAATGAGAATCCTAGCCTTTTGCATACTACGTAGCCTCTTCAGAGAGCTCCCAAGCAGTGATATCTTGGTGTTGTGATGTACAGAAATGGAGAAGAGTATTAAACCATATTTAAGAATTAAAAAAAAATCCAGAATTCTGGGAGTTAAATATCGCCAAAGTTGAGAAACTAAGACATTTGGGGCACAGGGCAAAAAGAAATAAGATTTTTATGACTATTGTACAAGGCCCCCTGTTCCATCACAGACAAAGGGAAAGTAATGTCTTCGCAAGTGTGCTATTTTTTGCTTTCCAGAGAAGGGTGCAGTGAGTTGCACACGTATATAAACGTATATAAACGCCCCGGATAGAGTAAAACTGGTCATGACATTGTCTATTGCTTTTTTAAAAAAAATAAATAAATTAGAATTTAGGGTTGGAAAGCACGGGTGCGAATTGGGACGGCGGCTGAACCTCTGCAGGCTGGATGTCCAAAAAACGCCATACCCAAAAGACGGGGACGACAGTGCAATGCCAGATTATCTGACTGCGCTCCCCAAATTTCCACACAACCTCCGCTGGGAGAAGCTACAGCCAAAAAAGCCTGAAAAACAAAAAAAAGGGGGAAAGCAAACTTAAGAATCCATATTAAAACAGCAACTGATCCATTTTGAAGACTCCCACCACACTTCCTGCAAGACCACCGTGCAAAACTATTTTCCTATTAACAACAACCCTATAAGGTAGACTGCACGCACACACACACACACACACACACACGGTGACCTTCACCCTCTAAAATTATAGACAGTTGGAAAAAAAACTGCACTGCATTTCCCCAGGCAGGGCTTCCAACTGATCAGCTTCCCCCACCCCTCCATTTAAAAACTAAATTAAAACAAGCCTGGAATCAACCCTGATTGATAGCTGCAAACTCCCATTATGGAATAAGTCTAGGATTGCCCGGGTAGTTCTCAACCATTCAGGAAGTCCGGTTTGCCCTTCTAGCACTTCCCTCCGAGCGGAACTCTACTGCCCCTGGGCACTTCGCACGCCCTCTCTAGCTTCTGATTGGCCAGCGTGGACGGAAGTAGGTCATCCTTGGCCAGATCACAGAGCAAAGTGGCAAGAAGGGCAGAGGTGGGATTGGCAAGTTGCAATGGTGAGGCTGGGTTTTGTTTTTGTTTTTTTGCAAAAGGGAGGGGGATTTTGTTTGATTTTTTTGTTGCTCTCTTTTGCAAAGCAATTGCAAAAAAGGCGCAGCGTTTTGGGTTAAGTGTGCGCTTTGTTTATTGTTAATTTTTTTGTCTTGGGAGTCTTGGGAGAGGGGCGGCATATAAATTAAATTAAATAAATAAATAAATAAATTTGAGTTGCCTGTTTCGCTTTGGCTGCTTAACACTTGTCTCCGGTTGCGTTTGTCTTCAAAGCTCAAAAAAGGTTGCAAAACCCTTGCAGGTTAATTTTTTTTTTAATTTGATTTTGTGCATTTCGTTTATTTACTTTGCAAGAAGTAAATCAGTCTGAAGAAATAGCTACAGCATGCAATAAGACTGTTTTGCTTCCCGAGTCCTGCTTATTATTGAATGGAGCCCCGAGATCTGGGTATATTCTCAAGCTCCCTTTTCTATTTTTTTTGGAATGAAATAAAAACATTTCTTCTGCTTCGTTTTGTTTTGTTTTGTTTTGCTTCCAGGCCACAGTGAGTGACCAGTTCGTTGGGTATGGCTTGGTGACCTTCAGCTTGGTCCTCTTCGCCTACTACACCGTCTGGATAATCGTCTTGGTACGTCCTGAGTTTTCTCCAGCATTTGATTGATTATGTGCCATCAAGTTGTGGGCGGGTTTTCCCCCCCTCCTAACAACAAATTGATTGATGGATTGATCTCCACGATGATCTATCTCTGACCTCTGACCTTTCAAGTCTCCCGACAACGCCTCCATCACCACTGGAACTGAATCCATCCTTGTGGCAGTCATCGTCTTCTATTTCCTTCCACTTTTCCCTGCATTAGAGCCTTTTCCAAGCAACTTCAAGTTTAGTGTGTGTGTGTGTGTGTGTGTGTGTGTGTGTGTGTGTGTGTGTATAGAGAGAGAGATAAGGATGGATGGATAGATTGACGGACATAGAGATAGATTAGGTAGGTAGGTAGGTAAATAGAGATAGATGATAGGCAAGAATAGACAGACACAGACAGATAGATGATAGACAGACACAGACAGATAGATAGATAGATGATAGACAAGAATAGACAGACAGACAGATAGATAGATAGATGATAGGCAAGAATAGACAGACACAGACAGATAGACATAGATGATAGGCAAGAATAGACAGACACAGACAGATAGATAGATAGATGATAGACAAGAATAGACAGAGACAGATAGATAGATGATAGACAAGAATAGACACAGACAGACAGACAGAAGATAGATAGATCTGTCGTCTTAAACAGCAATGAACAATCCGATTCCCCTTCACACATTGAGGGATGAGAAGACCCAACAATTTAACTTATTCATTTATTAAATTTCTCCCCTCTCCATCTGACTTAAGTGACTCTGGATCATTTACCGCCACATAATAAAACCATATAAATCTATGAATACAAGCCTAGCTTTAAAATGTAGCTTATGAGGAGGTCTTGTTTTCTTGCAGGCGTTTCACGACCCAATTAGGTGACATTATCAGTGTTAGAAGGGAGTGGGCTTTGCAGGGAGGTGGAGGAAGAAGACTGTGGGTGCTCTCTGAGATTGGCTGTTTTCTTGCAGACCCAACTAGGTGACATCAGTGCTGGAAAATCAACTCAGCATTGGTCTTTTTCCAGCAGCCACAACTGTGCCAATCTATTACCTACAGAAGGCGCTTTAACACCACTTTGCCTTATTAGCATATAAATTTAATAAATAAGAAGAAGACAAGTTACTACATTTCAGGGGCCTGTGGAAAAGTTGTCCTTTGCTCCCGGCTGATACATTTTCTGTTCCTCCTCAGCCCTTCACTGAGAGTGACCACCTCATTCACAAGTACTTCCTACCCCGAGAATATGCAGTGATCATCCCTGTGGCAGCCGGACTGGTGTTGCTGCTTTTTATTGGTGAGTTTCATCCCAGTTTGGCCCACCGGGGGCTTGAAAAGAAGATAAGATATCTTTGAAAATGCTCCGTAGATTGGCTTGGAGGTCTTCCTTGCTTCCTTCTTTCTCCTTCGCCTGGTCTGCCCTGCGAGAACATCAGACTTTTAATATTTTATGTTACTTATTTAAAAAGCTTATCTAGTCACCGCCTTGCAGCACATGACCCTGGGCGGCCAAAACAGCAGGTCAAAACCCCAAGGAATGAAATGGATAGGAGAGGAAAAAAGAAAGGAAAGCAGACACCCAACTCATAATTAGATCCATTCATCTCTTCAATTCTTACTGTCCCAATGTTTGGTTGGCTGTTTAGAATAGGAATAGAGCTGGAAGTGACCTTGGAGGTCTTCTAGTCCAGCCCCCTGATCAGGCAGGAGAACCTATACCCTCTCAGACAGGTGATTGTCTAGTCTCGTCTTAAAAATCTCCAGTGAGGGAGCGCCCATGATTTCTGGTGGCAAGCTGTTCCCCTGGTTAATTGTTAGGAAGTTTCTCCTTAATTCCAGGTTGCTTCTCTCCTTGATCAATTTCCAGCCATTGTTTCTCGTCCTTCCCTCTGGTGCTTTGGAGAATAATTTGACCCCCCTCTTCTTTGTGGCAGCCCCTCAAATACTGGAACGCTGCTATCCTGTCTCCCCTGTTTCTTCTTTTCTTTAGACCCGCCAAACCCAAGTCCTGCAGCCGTTCTTCGTACGTTTTGGTCTCCAGGCCTTGGATCGTCTTAGTTGCTCTTCTCTGAACTTTTTCCAAATTCTCAACATCTTTTTTGTGATAGGGTGACCAAAATTGGCTGCAGTATTCCAGGTGTGGCCTTACTAGGGCTTTTTAAAGCGGTACTAATACCTCGCGTGATTTTGATGCTATCTTTTTTTTTATTTTGACCTTGATAGAATCGAGATCACGTGAAGTATTAATACCACTTTACAAGGCCTTGGTAAGGCCACACTTGGAATACTGCATCCAGTTTTGGTCACCACAATGTAAAAAAGATGTAGGCCTCAATGCAAAAGGAATATCTGGAGAAATGCATGACTGGGAACGCGAGCCGACGACATCAGGTTTTCTTCACAGCGAAATACTCCTCCCCTTCGCTTATTAATTCTTTCGTGTTTTCTGTAAGGGGCGAGAGAGAGATTATAGTTTCAAGAGACGGCTACAGCGACGACGACGATTTTTGCAAGCAGTATAATTATTCGCCATTAAGTCCCTCCCTGGGATTTATTCCTGAGAAAAGCGTGTAGGAGCGTGGATCTTGACACTATTTTAAAAGCCCACCCCTAATAAGGTGCTATGGAACAGGTGTGTACGCCATTGGAATGTCTACTTCCTGCTGGAAACCTAAAGTTTTGCCTTCTGATTCTTAATCAGCCTTTGAACAAAGACCATTTTTATCATTTATGGAATAAAGCAGTTCTGAGAGCATGTGCTGATGGAGGTGCTAATCATTTGCGTTGTATCACCGATGGAAACTGTGACAGTTTTCTGCCTGATTATATCAGTGGGGACTTTGACTCTATTCTACCTGAAGTAAAAGAATATTATATAGAGAAGGGATGTGAGTTTATACAGACACCACATCAAGACTTAACAGATTTCACCAAGTGCCTTCAGATACTTCAACAGAAGATAGAAAAAAGCAGCTTGCAAATGGACATGATTATAACTTTGGGTGGACTTGGAGGTCGCTTTGATCAAATCATGGCATCTGTGGAAACTCTCTTCCATGCAGTTAAGATAACCTCTTTTCCCATCATAATTATTCAAGAGTGTTCTTTAATATACCTACTTCAACCTGGTAAGCACAAACTTCTTGTGAACACAGGACTTGAAGGGAAGTGGTGTGGTCTAATTCCAGTTGGGAATCCTTGTGAATGTGTAACAACAACAGGTCTAAAATGGAACCTCAATAGAAGTATTTTGAAGTTTGGAACACTTGTCAGCACATCAAATAGTTATGATGAAACTGGGATAGTGACCATTGAAACTGACAAGCCTTTGCTTTGGACAATGGGAATTAAAGATAAAGGAGATGCTTGAAAGATTGTCACCCTACTTAGTTCAACTTGAAATTCAAAAATTAAAAATTTTCTGGAATCTCACCCACTAGGGAACTGAGAATTTTATTCTGCAATTATTTCATTATGCTTTTATAAAAATTCAACATTTTATGTAGTTAGTTTTTAAAATGAAGCTTCAATCTATTGAATGCCATAGATTTTATGATTTTTTTTGAAGCAAAGCTGCATTTGCGTTTTTAAAACCTGAAATTGAATGTATTTTCAAATTACTCTGTAACCAATGCATAGAAAAGCTGCTTTAAGACATGTAAGATGGGTAAGCAAAAGTAGATATATGCAACATTCCATGCTGTATTCTAGCTGTTGCTTTTATGCTCAAACTCTTTAGCAAAACTTCGCTACTGGTTAAGAATAAGCAGTGCCTCTTATTAGTTACTAATTAATACCCATATAATATGTTATTGTGACTAAAAAAAATGCATGCAAAATTAGTCTAGAAAATGCAATACAAATCAAATATTACATGGGAGTAGAAACATCCATACTCCTCTGCAGCCCTCAACACACCTGTGTATAAGCATAAATCCTAGCTTCACTCACTCTGCTCTATCAGAGATCATCTATCTTTTATGCACTGCATGGAAAACTACTCAGTAAATTCTACTCCCACTAATAGAGCAGTAATTTTTATTTCCCACTTATTGGTCAAATAGTGACCAGTAGCTGGGGTTTATTTATGACGTAGAGGACACATAAATAAATGGCCCACAACAATAACTTATTTTGTTTACATTAAAACATAGGAAAGATATAAAGAAACTGTTATTTGCTTGCTTTAAAACAACATAAGAAAAATATAGTGAAACTGTTATTTTGCTTGCATTAAAACATAGGAAAAAAAGATATAGTGAAACTATTTGTTTGCTTGCATTAAAATGACATAGGAAATTGTGTGACAGTATTGACAGAACAGGAAATGAGTTTGTATGTATAGTGTCTAATATGTGCACTTTATCTCCTGATCCCATGGCAGCTAAGTATCACATAGGTCTCTGCAAATAAAATTAAATCAGAATGAATTCTACAATGTAAGCAGTATTAATTATATTTTATCTTGGCTCTATTCTTACAAATATTGTTCCTTAAAGCTTGCCAAAATGTAATGGAATTAGTTCTTTTGGAAAGCAATATCAATTAATACATTGTAAATAAGACCTACGATTGCCTTAATAAAGATATAATTTAAAATAAAAAAGATGTTGAGATTCTAGAAAGAGTACAGAGAAGAGCAACAAAGATGATTAGGAGACTGGAGGCTAAAACATGTAAAGAACGGTTGCTGGAATTGGGTATGTCTAGTTTAATGAAGAGAAAGACAAGGGGGGACATGATAGCAGTCTTCCAATTTCTCAGGGGATGCCCCAAAGAAGAGGGAGTCAAGCTATTGATTATGTGAGCTCAGGGATGCCGGAACGGTCGTAAGTGTAGAAACGGTCGTAAGTCACTTTTTCCCCATGCCGTTGTAACTTCGGTCACTAAATGAACTCGTTGCCAGTTGAGGACCATACCTGGATTTTATTTTTCTCTGCTCCCTTGCTTTGGCCAGGGAGTGGAAGATTTTTTGACTTTGTTTCTGTCTCTCCTCTAGGAACTTTTATCACCGTCGTGATGTGGAAGAATTCGAAATCGGAAAAAAAGTCCGCTTGAAGAGGGAAGAAGGGGAGGAAGATGAGAGATCGCCTCAGGGATCCTGTTTTAGCCCAGCCTGGAAAGAAATTTTGGGAGCCAGGGTTGATTCCCATCATCCCCATCCCGTACAGATCTGGACAGCATTTCCAAACTGTGAACCGAAGAGATTTAATCCAGCGTGATTTCACAATGTATTGCGACCGGATCGGAAATCCCAGAGCAAGGGTTTCACCCGATCTCTTTTCTTAGGGTCCAAATTTAGCCCTGGAAAGTCGACTAGGACTGAACTTTAGTGGCCCATTTGTAGCTGTGTTTTTGTGGGGGGGGGTTGGTTTTTTTCTGCTTTTCTCCTGCATAATATCATGTGGCTTTGTGGCGCTGTGACTTTTCCAGATTGCATTTTTCTCCAGCCGCTCAAATGTGTAACACGCCGCTGAATTGCCCTTCGGTTTTCCAGCCTAGGAAGAAAGCTCTTGTTATCTCAGATTTGTTCTTCTTCTTTTTTTATTTATTTATGTCTCCAGCCAAGTGACCATCGAGATCACGTTAATGCGTGCCCAGATTTTTGTTTTCAATGTACAATGCAAGTGGAGATTGGAAACTTCTAATGACCCAGTTAAACGGTCTTTAAAAATACGGCCCACCTCCTTTTCCCTAGAATGCTTTAAAAAATAAATAAATAACACTTCAAAAAAACTTGTCCAGAAGTTTCTTTTTAACTCACAAGCATCCTCTGCTGGTGTGTTGGATAAATCTCAGTTCAGAAAAATTTTAATTGTTTTCTGGCTGAAGCTGATCAAGACATTACAGCACTGCTCTCTAATTCGTTCACTGCCTGGAAAGGCGTGGATTGTATTTGTAATTACCGTTTAACTGGGTCATTCCAAGTTTCCAAGCTTCATTTTCACTGCACTTTTTTTTTTAAATCAAAGTAAGGTAGATTAACATTTGTGCATTTGCGTTAATCATTCAGATTCCGAAATAGAGACATGCACTCAGGGGCCACAAAATGTTCAAATGTTTCTCTTCCCCCAAAATACATTTCTTTATCTCGTTTGCTGCAATATAGATAACATTCCTCAAAAACTGGGTTTTTTCCCCCCTTTTTGGGCATCGTTACACAAGGAGGTCTAACAAATAAAATGTTTTCCTGCACTGGTTTGTCTTTCCTGCCTGTTCTGCTTCCGTGTGACTCTCGGCAGAGTGAAAGGGTTATGGAGTTTTGTGTGTAGCTTTGGGAGGGCTATTCCAGCCCTCCTCCTATAGTCCACTTTCGTTTTGCAAAATAAGCTTCTGGTCCTTATGAAGGAGAACACCAAGCAGGCAGAATTTTGCCCTCTGGCTGATTTAAGAATGAAAGTGGTTCCTAAATGCTGATAGGAGCCGTGGGGGTGCAGTAGTTAGAATGCAGGATTGCAGATTATTTCTGCCAGTTGCCAGCAGTTTGATCCTCACCGGCTCAGAGTTGACTCAGCCTTCCGTCCTTCCAAGGTCGATAAAATGAGAACCCAGGACCCAGCAAATGCTGACTCTGTAAATTCCTTAGAGAGGGCTGTAAAGCAGCATGAAGCAGCATATAAGTCCCAAGTGCTATTGCTAAAGAAAGCAGAATCTTCAAAGTAAAGCAGCGAGGAAACAAGGTGAAGCAAAAACCTAGAAAAGTTATAAAAAAACGAGATTACAGTTTTGCTAGCAAGGCATGGCCAAGTATGATTGGACACACACAAGGAATTGGTCTCCGGTGCAGAAGCTTCTCCAGGTACATACAAGCAGCAAGTGATAAATCACGATCCTAATTTATGCTCAATTATTCATTGATAATGATAAATTTATGATAAACTTTATTGGCCAAGTGTGATGGGACACAAACAAGGAATTTGTCTCCGATGCAGAAGCTCTCCGCGTACACACAAGCAACAAGTGATAAATCATGATCATCATCATAAAATACAATCATCGTAAATCATAACAACCTCAGTGATGGTCATAGGACTCTAAACGAACAATCGACATAAATCATAACACTAAATAAAGGCGATCAACATCAATCATTGAGATACAAACGACAATGTTATATAGTCACAAGAAGCTAGGGAAATTGGTAATAGGAAAGATGAAAAGATGATGGTTTGATATCCCAGGGCATAGATAGTATGAGAATTAGTTGTTTACCAGAATGATAGCATGGGGGGGGCTGTCTTTGTGTCTGATGGTTTTGGTGTGCAATGCTCTATAGCAAGGGTCCCCAACCCCTGGTCTGTGGACCTGTACCGGGCCACGGCACGCCAGCAACCAGTCCACACAAACAAGCAAAGCCCCATCCATGGGATGCAGGCAGCACACAAAACCACACACCCTCCAGTCCATGGAAAAACCTCTCTCCACGGAACTGGTCCCTGGTGTCCAGAAGGTTGGGCGCCTCTGCTTACAGTGTTGTCTTGAGGGGAGAGAAGTTGAAATAGATTATGTCCAGGATGTGAGGGGTCTGTAGATATTTTCACAGCCCTCTTTTAGATCCTCAGGTCCTCAGCGGAAGGCAGGCTGGTGGCAATTGTCTTTTCTGTACGCCTAACTGTCCTTTGAAGTCTGTGCCTGTCTGTATTTTATTGGATGTTACACATTCTCTCGACTGCTAGATTTGGCGTATGCTCAAAACTGGAGGAATAAAGGAATCCCGACAGAAGAAGAGATTTTATATAAAGTTTTTATTGTGTGCTGAAATGGATAGGTCTCACAATGGAAACGAAGGATGTGACAGAATCAGATTACTTTGAAATCTGGGACAAATTTTATTACTGGTGTGAATCAAGGAGAACTGCTCGGGTTTTAAGTTACTGCTAAGATAGAAATATGTATAACTGTATGTATAACTGTATTGTATAGAAGAATATGTTTATATAGAGATCAAGAATTATATGTATTAAGAGGAACAAATGGTTAGGAATATTCACTCTGGAATGTCACGTTATGTCCATCTTTGTTTTGACTGTATTATAAATAAAAAACTTCAAAAAAAAAAAGAAGTCTGTGCCTGTCCTGTGCCAAAGTCTCTGCTGTTGATACTGTGTTGTCTACTATTGTAAGAACAGGAGGGCTTCTCCCAAAGTCTACAAAGGTTGTGTTGGAGGCGTTAACCTCTCCTGCTCTTTGTGGATGGAATCTTGGCAGGATCATTGACTGACGGTTAAACATCCGCTGAGCTGTCCCACTGGGTTCCACAGTTTCTAAGGAGACAAGAACCATCAAGTAATCTGGTTGATCTCATCTTGGCTCTTCGGCATCATGGCTTCGACGCTACAGATGAAGGTATCTCTAGGAATCTTTATTTTTCTCCAGTCCTCTTCCCCATGCACCGTTGTCTCTCTACAAGGGGAACATGGATCTCTCTCTCTCTTTGGAACCCTTGCTTCTCTGCTTGGCTAACCTGCCCACCTTTGGTCTTGTAGTCCCATGTCCCGTACCGAAGGCCTCATAGGGGGTGGTCGGCCATCCAACGGATGCTCTCGCGACTCCGCCAGCAATGGAAGTTGCTGGGCTTCTTTGAAATCAACGAGCAGCACGAATTTTTTGAGTTCACCTGTATGCTCAAACAAGGGCTGAAGGCCTCCATCCAGATAACCATCGATGAACCGGTGAGCATGGTAAGTTCCAGGCAGACTAGGGGAAAGTATTCTTTCCAATCCTTCCAGATAAGAGAACTTGAGCTAGAGAGACTTAAGAACGGTGGCAGGAATTGGATATGTCTAGTTGGATGAAGAGAAGGACTAGGGGGTGACATGATACCAGTCTTCCAATATTTGAGGGGCTGCCCCAAAGAAGAAGGGGTCTGCCTATTTCCCAAAGCACCAGAGGGCAGGACAAGAAACAATGGATGGAAACTGATCAAGGAGAGAAGCAACCTGGAATTAAGGAGAAACTTCCTAACAGTGAGGACAATTAACCAGTGGAACAACCTATCTCCAGAAGCGGTGAATGTGCTTCATCACTGGGGGTTTTATAAGAAGAGACTGGACAGCCACTTGTCTGGAATGGTCTAGGGTCTCCTGCTTGAGCAGGGGGTTGGACTAGAAGACCACCAGGGTCCCTTCCAGCACTATTCTGAATAAATATATATAATCCTTTTCTGGGAGCCATAGTAGAAGATCTCTGAAGATGTTAGGTTTCTATGATTGTTGAGAAGACCAAACAGGAAGGGCAGTTCTACCAACTCCCATCATTTTCTCTCTTCTCTAGGATTCACGAAAGCCATCCGATTTTACCAGGGTGCTTAAGCAGTTCCATGCGGTAAGAAGAGCCATGTTTTTATTCTTAGCCCATGAATCTTAGAAGGAAGCGTGCCCCAACCAAAGCGGCGGGCAAGCTACCTTTGACCCCAAGCATCTACCATCTAGACCTGGCATCAGAATTGCTATCTCACTGCCAGT
>JARGCV010000506.1:50000-87500 GCA_034064705.1 Bothrops alternatus | reverse complement strand
ATGCTTTTTTAGGAGGCAACTGGACTTTCTTGTTTTTCGTTGAAGACGTTTTACTTCTCATCCCAGAAGCTTCTTCAGCTCTGACTGGATGGTGACCAAAAAGCACCTTTGGGACAGCCTGAGGCCATAATTCTGAATATTGAATATTGTGCCAAGACAAATCCTAAACGTGAATGTATTTATTTTTTTACTTGATGATGTTGTTACTCATGAAGTAGTGTCTGATTCTTGGCGACGTCTGTGAGCCAGGTCTTTCTAGATCAGGGGTTCTCAACCTTGGCAACTTTAAGACTTGTGGACTTCAACTCCCAGAATTCCTCAGCCAGCAAAGTTGAAGTCCACAAGTCTTAAAGTTGCCAAGGTTGAGAACCCCTGATCTAGATCTTCTGATCTAAACCCCTGTTCTAGATCTTCTGATCTTGCCCTACCTCTTTGAGTTTTTCTCTGATCTGGCTGTTGCCAACTTTGGGAGCATCCAAAGTATTACACAGAGTAGCCCCAGGACTTTCCAGCTGTTTTATATTACCCTTATTATTCAGTGGCATGTAGCATGCTCAAAACTGGAAGCCTTTCTAGTTTGAAACAGCTGTTTTTCTGAGCATGGGCAGCCAGGCACTCCAATTTGTCCTTGTTAGAGGACAGACCAATTTTAGGATATTCCTGGTAAGATCGGAGCAATCTGATTGGAACATTTCAGGCTGACAATATTTTTTGTATACAGTACCCCTGTTTTAAAAAGGTCTGAGGGTGCCAACATTTGGGGGGTGGGAGAGCTGATTCTGGAACCCTGCTTTCTGGGTCCTCTTATTCCAGAGGCCATCAAGCCTCTCCCCTTTTCTCCTCCACCCAGACCAAGACCAGACCTGGTTGGTGCAGCAAGTGAAGTTGGACACCCAGTTCCTCAAAGCTTTGCACGTGATTGACTACAGTTTGCTGGTGGGCCTTCAACCTCTCCACGAAGATGATCGGCTCCTGAAAACAACGCTGGGAAATATATTAGCCAGGACGAGATTGTGAGAGTTTTGCCAAGGGGGTGGGTAGGTGGGTGGATGGAGCCCCATATGTAACACTCTGAATCTTGGCTTATAATTTGAAATCAAAACCAAGGTAGTCCCATGAGCCTCAACATCATCAGAGGTATGCAAGGTCAGATGGCATGAACATAACTACTACTATTGGTTGGTTGCTTGGTTGATGGTCGGTCGGTTGATTGGATGGATGGATGGATAGATGGTTGCATGCTTGGTTGATGGTTGATTGGTTGGTTGATGGTTGATTGGTTGGTTGGATGGATGGAAAGATGGTTGCTTGCTTGGTTGATGGTTGGTTGGTTAATGGTTGGTTGATTGGTTGATGGTTGGTTGGTTGGTTGGATGGATAGAAAGATAGTTGCTTGCTTGGTTGATGGTTGGTTGGTTGATTGGTTGGTTGGTTGATGGTTGATTGTTGGTTAGTCGGATGAATAGATGGTTGCATGCTTGGTTGATGGTTGGTTGGCTGATGGTTGGTTGGTTGGTTGATGGTTGATTGGTTGGATAGATGGATGGATAGATGGTTGCATGCTTAGTTGATGGTTGGTTGGTTGGTTGATGGTTGATTGGTTGGTTGGATGGTTGGATGGATGGAAAGATGGTTGATGGTTGGTTGGTTGGATGGATGGATGGAAAGATGGTTGCTGGCTTGGTTGATGGTTGGTTGGTTGTTTGGATGGATGGATAGATGGTTGCTTGCTTGGTTGATGATTGGTTGCTTGCTTGGTTGTTTGATGGTTGGATGGTTGCTTTCTTGCTTGTTGATTGGTTGGATGGTTGCTTGCTTGGTTGATGGTTGGTTGTTTGGTTGGATGGATGGATAGATGGTTGCTTGCTTGGTTGGTTAATGGTTGGATGGTTGCTTGCTTGGTTGATTGGTTGCTTTCCATTTTTCCAGTGCAGTTGTAACTTTGAACGGTCACTAAACGGATGGGGGTAAGTGGAAGGCTGCTTGTACACAAACACACCCGGAACACACACATGCCTGTCTTTCCTTTTTCCTGCCACCAGGTCGGTGAGCTATGATTATCGTCACCGCAGCGCTGCCTCGGCGATGACTGACGGCAGATCTCCTTCCAATACATCTTCCAGCTCCTCCAGCTGTGACCAGGTCCACCGGTTGTATCCAGATTATTTGTCTCCCTACTTGAAACCTGACCAGCCTCCAGAGCAGTTGATCCGAAGCGAGGGTTTCATGCGCAATGTGGTGACGCCATTCCTGATGCAGAACAGCTACGACGACGTGAGCTACATTGTGGACAGCGCCCTCTATGCCCCCAGCCTCTTTGACTTGTCTGATGACTCCTTCTCCGCGCAGCATCGCCGGATCCTGCCCATCTGCAAAAACCCTCTACACACGATCGACGGACTGGATTACCGCTACTACATAGGGATCGTCGACCTTTTCACCGTCTACACTTTCCGCAAAAAGGTGGAACATTTGTGGAAAAGCCTCCGTTACAGAGGCCACCAGTTCTCCACAGTGGAACCTTCTTACTATGCTCGGAGATTGTGTCAGTGGGTGGAAGAGCACATTATATGAACTGGAAAGGAGGAGCTGGGCCAGTTGCAGTTGAAAGTCAGGTGGTATCCCTGTCTTTTCTCGTACGTTCTCCCGGTCCCTGCAGATCACTGTTCAAGTTCCAACACAAGTCACTTCTCGTGATGGTGACCTCTTGACTATCAGGAGGTGGAGTTGAATGAAATTCCCTAGAAATAGGCTCCCTGGCAGCAAGGACCGGTGGGCAGCTTTTCATGGAGCGTGGAAGTTCTTGAGGACATTGAGGCTATGGCTTTGCAAAAACTAGGTGGACACCTCAACCCCATGGACATTGCAATCGGCGGCACTGAATCCCTCAAACTCAAGAGACAATAGCACAGGGCAGGGGGGGGGAAAACCATCCGTTTCCTCCCAAAGTGTCCTCCTGCAAATCATAACTTTCCAGCTCTGTAGAAAAAAAGAATGGTTGACGCGTCCATCTTGGTGCGGTGTAGGTCAACCCAATCCAGACAAAGGGGTTGGGGCTAATCAAGAGCTCCTTCCTCAAACGATTACGGTCCCAATCCATGAGGGGCAAAGAAGGGAGGAGAATTGGATTGAGAAGAATAAAGAGCTTCCCGAGAAAGGGTTGGACTGGTTCTTGAAAACACCACCTTGGAAGTTTTTCAAAAGGTGGATTCAGCCCTTCCGGATCCCCTTCCCTAGTGACCTCCTTGCCCAGGGCTATCCATCTGTCTCCAAAGGGGCCTGTTGGGTGGTCTTGATGCTGAAGGATGGGGCCTCTTTGCCAAGCTGACTTTGGGGGAACACTTTGGCCATTCCCCCATTTTATCTTCTCCGAGGGTCATTCTTTTCTTCCGCTCCCCCCAAAAGGAGCAGTGGTCTCACTCCTCCACTCCTCTGCTCAGCTTGAGCAGGGCCTGTCAGGAAACAGAATTTTGCCAGTGTCTTTCCTTGGATTCTGAAAGGTAAACCTAATTCATGGAGACCTGAACATTGAGAGAAATTGGCTTGGAGAACCAAGCTAAGAAGAAGTGAGTCTAGTAGCACATATAGGAAAGCTTCTCTTCCAGGTCTCCTGTATGGCAGTGATTACCTGTACATCATACCTGTGCTGTGTCGCTCTCTCTTTCTGCTTAGACGGTGTACAAAAAAGGAAGCAGGGAAGTGACGGAGGAGCTGTTTCTTCCGAAGATCGCCTGTTTTCTCAGGTTATAAGTGAAGGACTCTTAAATCAAGAATTCTTGGGTGTTAGGGCTGATGAATGGCCCACGGAAGTGGGGATAGGTGCCCTGCAACTGGACAGATATTTGGCATAAGGTGAAGGTGTCAGTGTGCAAAAACCAGCCGGGAAAGGACATTTGGAGAAACATCTCCAAAATAAAATGGGTCTGAATGTCCTGTTTTCAACAGGAGTTGGCCTCTGGAATGACAGCTGTGGATTTGTTGAGGTTCATCCAAAGTCCAAGGCACCTGAAAATCTAGGGATTGTAATTTAGGATGCCAAGACGCAGACGGCCAAAAGAGGACAGCAAAGCAACATGAGAAAGGGATTTCTTTGCTGCCCTCCTCTGGTTTTCTTGGGTTTTACCACCCTTGGAAAGATAGGTTAGCCATCATGGGGGGAATGGAATGGAATAAGAATAGGATAGGATAGGGAATAGAATAGAATAGAATAGAATAGAATAGAATAGAATAGAATAGAATAGAATAGAATAGAATAGAATAGAATAGAATAGAATAGAATAGAATAGAATAGAATAGAATAAATAGAATAGAATAGAATAGAATAGAATAGAATAGAATAGAATAGAATAGAATAAGGATAGAGAACAGAACAGAACAGAATAGAATAGAATAGAGTAGAATTAGAGAATAGAGTAGAGTAGAGTAGAATAGAATAGAATAGAATAGGAGAATAGAGAAGAGTAGAGTAGAATAGAATAGAATTAGAGAATAGAATAGAGTAGAATAGAATAGAAGTAGATAATAGAATAGAGTAGAATAGAATAGAAGTAGAATAGAGTAGAGTAGAGTAGAGTAGAGTAGAGTAGAGTAGAGTAGAGTAGAGTAGAGTAGAGTAAGTAGAATAGAGTAGAATAGATAGAATTAGAGAATAGGGTAGAGTAGAACAGAAGTAGAGAATAGAGAAGAGTAGAGTAGAATAGAGTAGAATAGAATTAGAGAATATAATAGAATAGAATAGAAGTAGAGAATAGAGTAGAGTAGAATAGAGTAGAATAGATAGAATTAGAGAATAGAGTAGAACAGAATAGAAGTAGAGAATAGAGTAGAGTAGAGTAGAGTAGAGTAGAATAGAAGTAGAGAATAGAGTGGAGTAGAGTAGAGTAAAGTAGAGTAGAACAGAACAGAACAGAAAAAGAATTATTTATTGGACACGTGTGATTGGACACACAAGGAATTTGTCTCCAGTGCATAAACTTTCAGTGTACATACCAACAACAGGTGATAAATCATGATCATAATCAACATAAAGATACACTCATCGTCAATCATAAGATACAACGCTCAGTGATGGTCGTAGGGTACTAAATAGGCAAACAACACAAGTCATACTAGGCTACTAAATAAAACAACAGAAACCCTAAGATACAAGCAGACAAATGAAGAGGAATTCTACAGCAGGGGGTGGAAGAACGTATGTAATCCGGAACTTGCACACGTCCTGAAGTGCCAGCCCATCAACCCCACCCCCCAGCTTAGCGTCTTGTGCAAACTGGGCCCCTGGCTTCAGCACCAGGAAGAGTGGCTTGAAGCCCGTCCTGCCACCGTTCCGCTTTGCTCTCCACCGAGGCGCGGCATGCTGTCAACCCACTGCCCCCCCCAACGGATCCTGCCGCCCCCCTTCACACACACCCCAGCCCTGACAGCCTAACCGACCCTCCCACGGCGCTTCCACCGAATAAAAAACCAGCGTAGAGAAGAAACCTCGCGGTCTTGCGAAACCATGGCCCGGCGCGTTTTTGCGCGCCGCGGTTTTCTGCCCGACCTCTCCAGCGGAGGAGAAAGCCCGCGGCCGCCTCCCGACAGGCGGGGGGGGAACATCATGGAGGGGTGTGGGTGGGACGTAGGGGGGGGCGGAGGCGGAGCCCGCGCTGCTTTGCAGAGCTCTTAAAGGGGTGGCGGTTCTGCTAGCCGGAGATTAACCGGGCCGCCAGAGCCCGGCGCGTTTGGAGAGGCGCTGGCGCGCGCGATGCTGCCGTCTCCTTTGGCCAAACTGGTAGGTGACCTGCTGGCGAGCGAGGCTCGTCTGCCTGGAGCCGGGAGAAATCCCCGAGGGATCCTCCAGGAAGGAGGAGAGACGCCCTCCGACTCTCCCCTTGCGCGCCTCGCCTTTTCCCAGGGCGCGCCCTTGGCACTCGCGGGGTCCCCCCGGGGCGCGCACGGCTGGCAAGAGGCTGCCCGCCGCGTCCTTTCCCTCCGCGGCGGTTCCTTTGCGCGTCCCCCTGGCGCCCTCCTTCCCTTGGCACGGGCTCCGCTTGCCCTCGCCTGCCCTGCCCAGCCTTCACCCCCGGCGGCTTGCTAGGAATAAATCGGCGCAGATTGAGGTGTGTGTGTGTGTGTGTGTGTGCGTGTGTGTCTTTTCCCCATTGCCATCCTGCGGAGGGGGACCCCTTTTCCCCTCCGCCCTGTCCCTCGGAAAAGACTTCGGGGCATGTGCAGAGCGTCCTTCTGTGCTCTTCTGCCAGTCTGTCCCTGACCTCCCATCCGCCTGGATTCCGGATGGTTAACGCGGTTCAATTCCTTGTTAGGTTGATTTGTTTTTTTTTGTTTGGGACGGGGGGGGGCGGGCAACATTATTCCTATCGACTTGAACAGAGGGACTCTAACCCATGGCCCCTGAACAGAGGGACTCTAACCCATGGCCCCTGAACAGAGGGACTCTAACCCGTGCCCCCTGAACAGAGGGACTCTAACCCATGGCCCCTGAACAGAGGGACTCTAACCCATGGCCCCTAAACAGAGGGACTCTAACCCGTGCCCCCTGAACAGAGGGACTCTAACCCATGGCCCCTGAACAGAGGGACTCTAACCCATGGCCCCCCTCTCTTACAGAATGTTGTGAACCAATATTTTAAAATAGCTGTGGCCTGCCAGCTATTGAAAGGCTACAACTCCTAGTATCCACTTCTGGGAAGTGAGTGTCAGATCCACCACCTTCGGCTTGGCGCCTCGCTGGCGTTCTGCCATCAAATGGGGTTAGGAAGGTGGTGGGGGGGAACAATGGGCAAGAACACTGTATACTTAGGGTGGGAAATCGGGAGTGGGGGGGGGAGAGAGATTAACAGTTGAGGAACAACAAGAGTGTTTTGGAATCCTGTCCCTGGCAACCTTTTCAAGGCCTTGTACCCTGAGTGGAATTTCACCAGCCTAAACACCTCAGCGCTTCTCAAATATCTCAGATTGGCTGCATATGGGCGGACTGTGGGGAAAGGGCCGGGGCAATCAAGGGGTTAATTTTGTATTATTGGGGAACTTCAGATTCCGCCTGACTCTGCTGTAACCAGCCTCTCTTAGTGAAAGGGGACTTTTCCACTTCAACCAAACGGAGTCTTTCACTTTTACTTTCCTAGGAGATCTGCCCCTGGGGCTGCCCTGACAGGGACGGGGTTCCTGGAAATCAGGGTTTAACCACAGCGAAAACGTGGCCGGGTTTCCTAGCCCTGAATGGATCATACTTGGGAGAATTCCCTGTCTTCATCTGATGATTGGCCAACCGACTTTATTAATCAGCACTTCTGTTTAATATTAACCTAGCGTAGTTGTCAGAAGGGGGGGGGAAACGATGAAATAGTTTTGTGTTTCTCTGGTTGCCACTTAATTACAACACCAATCTCTCCGGGGGCTGCCCCAAAGAAGAGGGAGTCAAGCTGTTCTCCAAAGCGCCTGAAGGCAGGACAAGAAGCAACGGATGGAAACTCATCAAGGAAAAAAGCAACCCAGAACTAAGGAGAAACTTCCTGACAGTTAGAACAATTAACCAGTGGAACAACCTGCCTCCAGAAGCGGTGAATGCTCCAACACTGGAAGTTTTTAAGAAGAGACTGGACAGCCATTTGTCTGGAATGGTAAGCAGTGTTTGCTGGGTGTGGAATTCTGGGAGTTGAAGTCCACATGCCTTAAAATTGTCAAAGTTGAGAAACATTGGTATAGGGTTTCCTGCCTGAGCAGGGGTTGGACTAGATGACCTCCAAGGTCCCTTCCAACTTCACTATCATCATCCTTATTATTATTATTATTATTATTATTATTATTATTATTATTATTATTATTATTATTAAAAAACAAAACAGGAAAGTCCACTTGTCTTTTGAACAAGCAACACCTGGAGGGTTGAGAATCTCTGTGTGCGTGCAGAAGCCGCCTCTGGAATTGCTCACCTATCTCTCTCTTTACAGGGCATTTGTCCCAGAAATCCAAGCCAGATACATGGCTGAAAACACCTTAAAGAATGCAGGTGCTTGTAAGTATCCAAAGGGTCTCAAATCTCCAGAGATCTGCAGATCTCTGCAGTTGATTTCCTGCTCTGGTCTACCTAGTTTGGAGGAGGGGGCTTGACAAACCTAGACCATCTCTCTAAGATCGCATGAAGTGTTAATACCACTTTACAAGGCCTTGGTAAGACCACACTTGGAATACGGCATCCAGTTTTGGTCGCCATGATATAAAAAAGATGTTGAGACTCTGGAAAGAGTGCAAAGAAGAGCAAGAAAGATGATCAGGGGACTGGAGGCTAAAACATATAAGGAGCGGTTGCTGGAATTGGGTGTGTCTAGTTTAATGAAGAGAAAGACGACAGGATAGCCGTCTTCCAATATCTCAGGGGCTGCCCCAAAGAAGAAGCAGTCAAGCTATTCTCCAAAGCGCCTGAAGGCAGGACAAGAAGCAACGGGTGGAAACTAAGCAAGGGGAGAAGCAACCTAGAACTAAGGAGAAACGTCCTGGCAGTGAGGACAATTAATCAGTGGAACAACCTGCCTCCAGAAGCGGTGAATGCTCCAATGCTGGAGATTTTAAAGAAGAGATTAGACAGTGATTTGTCTGAAACGGTACAAGGTTTCCTGTTTCAGCAGGGGGTTGGACTAGATGACCTCCAAGGTCTCTGTTTTGTTATCTCTGTTCGGCTGAATCCTGCCTGCGTCTGGGTATCCAGCTGGTTATCGCCACGTCTTCTTCTCTTTTGCAGTCTCGCCTGTTCTTCACTCTAGTTGTGTTGTGTGCCTGCTGCATCCTTTATTTCGTGCTGTGCCCACACCTTTGTGGCTCCCTGTGTTGGCTCAGCTGCCAGCCTGGAGAAGAAAAAGAGGGCAGGTTGCAACGGAGTTTTAAAACTGCCCGGTTCGAGGGCTACATCAGCGTTCCGGATGGAAAGGTGAGTCCGACATCAAGGTTAGGGAAAAAAATGGATGCGACGTGGGGCAGGAAACCCTCCCTAAATCAATGCATTCTAAATGGCCCCTTGATGCTAGATTTCTCCTTGCGAGAGAGGAGATATATATATAGGGGAGCGCTTAAAAGGTGAGAATGCTACATATATACGTAACAAAAAGCTTTTTGACAGTCTGGAGGGCTTATCTAGGAAGGAATGGGACCCTACACGAATGGGTGGCCTGAAAAGGTTGTGTGGTGGAGTGCCTTTGGGTGGCGTATCAGCCAATCACAGTCGAGCTTTTCTGGCAAGACCCAGCCAGAAATATTCATGGGTTATGGCAGGGTTTTGCAACCTCAGCAACTTTTAAGAATTCCCAGAATTCCCCAGCCAAGAGAATTGGGGAACTGAAGTCCACATTTCCTTCCTTCCTTCCTTCTTTCCTTCCTTCCTTCCTTCCTTCCTTCCTTCTTTTCCTTTCCTTCCCTTCCTTCCTTCCTTCCATCCCATTTTTATATATTTTGTTCTGTTTTTCATTATATTCTTTCTTTTCTTTTTGGTATTAAAAGCAGTCCTTTGTTTCCTCTCCAACTCCTTCCTTCCTTCCCTTCCTTCCTTCCTTCTTTCCTTCCTTCCTTTTTCCTTCCTTCCTTCCTTCCCTTTCTTTTTTCCTTCCTTCTTTCCTTCCTTCCTTTTTTCCTTCCTTCCTTCCCTTCTTCCCTTCCTTCCTTCTCTTCCTTTCCTTCCTTCCTTCTTCCTTCCTTCCTTTTTCCTTCCTTCCTTCCTTCCTTCCCTTCCTTCCTTCTTTCCTTCCTTCCTTCCCTTCCTTCCTTTTTTCCTTCCTTCCTTCCTTCCCTTCCTTCCTTTCTTCCTTTTTTCCTTCCTTCTTTCTTTCTTTCCTTCCTTTCTTCCTTCCCTTCCTTCCTTCCTTTTTTCCTTCCTTCATTCTTTCCTTCCTTCCTTCCTTTCCTTTCCTTCCTTCCTTCCTTCCTTCCTTCCTTCCTTCCTTCCTTTTTTCCTTCCTTCCTTCCCTTCCTTCCTTCTTTCCTTCTTTCCTTCCTTCCTTCCTTCCTTCCTTCCTTCTTCCCTTCCTTCCTTCCTTCCTTCCTTCCTTCCTTCCTTCCTTCCTTCCTTCCTTCCCTTTCTGCCTTCCTTCCTTCCTTCCTTTCCTTTCCTTTCCTTTCTTCCTTCCTTCCTTCCTTTCCT
This sequence comes from Bothrops alternatus, assembly GCA_034064705.1. NCBI lineage: Eukaryota > Metazoa > Chordata > Lepidosauria > Squamata > Viperidae > Bothrops > Bothrops alternatus. The sequence goes on along the minus strand of JARGCV010000506.1, from coordinate 77,371 downwards.
TCCTTCCTTCCTTCCTTCCTTCCTTCCTTCCCTTCCTTCCTTCCTTCCATCTATCCATCCATCTCATTTTTATATATTTTGTTCTATTTTTCATTATATTCTTTCTTTCTTCTTGGTATTAAAAGCAGTCCTTTGTTCCCTCTCCAACTCCTTCCTTCCTTCCTTCCTTCCTTCCTTCCCTTCCTTCCTTCCTTCCTTCCTTTCCTTCCTTCCTTCCTTCCTTTCCTTCCTTTCCTTCCTTCCTTTCCTTCCTTCCTTCCTTCCTTCCCTTCCTTCCTTCCTTCCCTTCCTTCCTTCCTTCCTTCCTTCCCTTCCTGCCTTCCTTCCTTCCTTCCTTCCTTCCTTCCTTCCTATCTTCCTTCCTTCCTTCCTTCCTTCCTTCCTTCCTTCCTTCCTTCCTTCCTTCCTTCCTATGGAATTTGAAGTTCATTGCTCAGAGCGGTGTTCCTCCACCTCAACAACTTTTAATACGCGTGGACTTCAACTCCCAGACTTTCCCAACCAGCATGAATTCTGGGAGTTGAAAGCCACACATCTTGAAGTTGGGTTATAACATTATATAACCGTTCGGAATTGAGTACGTCGCAAAGCCAGTTCAGAGAAAAGGTGGGAAAGAAAATTGAACATTGGTAGAGGGGGTGAAATCTCTTGGCCGAAGAATCCCACTCCCCAATTTTAACCTAGAGCAGAGGTCCCTGAACCTTTGGGACCCAGGGACCGATTCTATAAAGAAAGGTTTTTCCACGGACCAGAGAGTACATGGTTTTTGTCTTCTGCCTGCATCCCGCGGATGGGGCTTTGCTTGTTTGTGGGGACCGGTTGCTGGCATGCCGCAGCCCGCTACCGGTCCACAGACCGGGGGTTGGGGACCGGTGTAGAGAGCAATGCTACAGCCTGTTGTCCACACATCTTCTAATTTTTCCTGTCCCTTCTGGTTAGCCCCTGTCTCAGGTGCCCTGCCGCCAGTGTGCCGTGGTGTCCAGTTCTGGACAGATGCTGGGCTCCCATTCGGGGAAGGAGATTGACGCCAAGGAATGCGTCCTGCGTATGAACCAGGCGCCCACCCAGGGCTACGAGGAAGATGTGGGCAGCCGTAGCACCCTCCGGGTGGTCTCCCACACCAGCATCCCTTTGCTGCTACGCAACCAGAGCTACTTCTTCAAGGAGTCCTACGACACCACCTACATCATCTGGGGTCCTCCCAGGCTGATGAGGCGGGAGAAGATTGGCTTGGTCTATCGGATGCTGGCAAAGGTCAAGGAGATGTATCCGGCCTTGCATCTCTACACGCTCACCGAGCAGATGATGGCCCACTGCGACGAGCTCTTCCAACTGGAGACGGGGAAAAATAGGTGAGCAGAAGGACCTCCCGGCTTCCTTGCTTCTTGCTTGGTGACCGCATGGAAAGCTTGGAAGAAGTGGAGCAGCTGGTGGAATTCAAGATAGCACGTGAGGACTGAAGCGCTCATAATGTTGAGTCGCAGCCACAGCAAAAGTTCTTCTTTTAGAACTTTTAGAACGCTGTTGTTTTGTTCAGCTACCGTAGTAGTCTTCGACTCGCAACTGTTTGTTGACTGGCTGTTACAACGGCAGAGGAAAAAAGTGACTTATCGCCATTTTTCACAGCTAGGGCCTTTGCAGCATCCCCATGATCATGAGATCGAAATTCAGAGGCTTGGGAACTGCTTCATATTGATAACGGTCACAGTGTCCTGGGGTCATGTGATCCCTGTTTGCAGAATAGAGCTGGAAGGGACCTTGGAGGTCTTCTAGTCCAGCCCACTGCTCAGGCAGGAGACCCTATACCTTTTCTGATGAATGGCTATCCAGTCTCTTCTTAAAAAGCTCCAGTGATGAATCACCCACAACTTCTGGTGGCAAGCGGTTCCACTGGTTAATTGTTTCCCATTGTTAGGAAGTTTCTCCTTAGTTCCAGGTTGCTTCTCTCCTTGATTAGTTTCCATCCGTTGTTTCTTATCCTGCCTTCAGGTGCTTTGGAAAATAAGTTGACCCCCTCTGCCTTGTGGCAGCCCCTTGGATTCTGGAACACTGCTATCATGTCTCTCCTGTTTCTTCTTTTCTTTAGACCAGCCAAACCCAAATCCCACAGCCGTTCTTCGTACGTTTTGGTCTCCAGGCCTTGGATCATCTTAGTTGCTCTTCTCTGATTTTTTCCCAAAGTCTCAAACATCTTTTTTGTAGTACGGAGGCCAACATTGGCTGCAGTCTTCCAGGTGGGGCCTCACTAGGGTTTTATAAAGCGGTGCTAATACTTTGCGTGATCTTGATTCTGTGCCTCTGTTTATACAACCCAGGATGCGATTAAACAACTGGGGCTTAGCTCCTTGAGCAAACCCATCATCCAGCAGAGCTTCACCTTGGTTCCTCCTGCATCGTATCTTAGCATCTTCTCTTTCCCACCTGCAGGATGAAGTCCGGTTCCTTCCTCAGCACCGGCTGGTTCACCATGGTTTTGGCGATGGAGTTGTGCGAGCAGATTTTTGTCTTCGGCATGGTCAGTGAGAACCATTGCAAGTAAGTAATTCGGAGGTGGCCTTCCTGGGCTGGAAAGCAGATGAGGCCAGCCTTCTCTTGATCCCTTCCATTTTGGGAGGCTACACTTTGAGGTCTTGGTGGCCAGGGTGGAGAAGCGGAGAACATCTCCCAGATGATCTTGATCCCTTCCATCTTGGGAGACAATGCTTTGAGGTCTTGGTGGCCAGGGTGGAGAGGTGGAGAACATCTCCAAGATGATTTTGATCCCTTCCATCTTGGGAGACAATGTTTTGAGGTCTTGGTGGCCAGGGTGGAGAGGTGGAGAACATCTCCAAGATGATTTTGATCCCTTCCATCTTGGGAGACAATGTTTTGAGGTCTTGGTGGCCAGGGTGGAGAGGTGGAGAACATCTCCAAGATGATTTTGATCCCTTCCATCTTGGGAGACAATGTTTTGAGGTCTTGGTGGCCAGGGTGGAGAAGCGGAGAACATCTCCCAGATGATCTTGATCCCTTCCATCTTGGGAGACAATGCTTTGAGGTCTTGGTGGCCAGGGTGGAGAGGTGGAGAACATCTCCAAGATGATTTTGATCCCTTCCATTTTGGGAGGCTACGCTTTGAGGTCTTGGTGGCCAGGGTGGAGATGTTCTCCACCTTTCCACCCTGGCCACCAAGACCTCAAAGCATAGCCTCCCAAAATGGAAGGGATCAAGGTCATCTTGAAGATGTTCTCCCAAAAAATGATGCCACAGATGGATTCCAAAACGCCCATTTCCCAGAAGACAAAAAAGAGATGGGGAGGCCACATCAAAAGGATCAACTTTTCCCCAGGTAAATATCTACGGAGATTCTCAATCATCCGGATCATGGTTGTCCCAAAGGTGCTTTTTCAAAAGGCAACTGGACTTCCTTGGTTTTTCCCGGAAGACGTTTCGCTTCTCATCTGAGAAGCTTCTCATCCAAGGAGCTTCTTGAACTGAAGAAGCTTCTTGGAGGAGAAGCGAAACGTCTTCAAGGAAAAACAAAGGAAGTCCAGTTGTCTTTTGGAAAAGCACCTTTGGGTCTTCCCCAGGTAACGATAACAAAAGAAATCAACCAATGGAACAGGAGTTGCCTTCAGAAGTTGTGGGAGCTTCATCACTGGAAGCGTTCAAGAAGACTCAGGACTGCCATCTATCAGAAATGGTGTAGGGTCTCCTGCTTGGGTGGGGTGGGGGGTTGGACTAGATGACCTATAAGGTCCCTTCCAACTCTGTTTATTCTCTTCTCTTCTCTTCTCTTCTCTTCTCTTCTCTTCTCTTCTCTTCTCTTCTCTTCTCTTCTCTTCTCTTCTCTTCTCTTCTCTTCTCTTCTCTTCTCTTCTCTATTCCATATTTCCATATTCCATATTTTATTCTATTCCATATTCCATATTCCATTCATATTCTATTCTGTTTTGTTCTGTTCTATTCTATTCTATTCTATTCTATTCTATTCTATTCTATTCTATTCTATTCTATTCTCCATATTCCATACTTTATTCTATTCCATATTCCATATTTCTTTTCTACTCTACTCTACCCTACCCTGCCCTGCCCTGCCCTGCCCTGCCTACCCTACCCTACCCTACTCTATACTCTATACTCTACTCTCTACTCTACTCTACTCTACTCTACTCTACTCTACTCTACTCTACTCTACTCTACTCCACTCCACTCCACTCCACTCCACTCCACTCCATTCCATAATATTCCATTCCATTCCATTCCACTGCCATATTCTATTCTATTCTATTCTATTCTATTCTATTCTATTCTATTCTATTCTATTCTATTCTATTCTATTCTATTCTATTCTATTCTATTCTATTCTATTCTATTCTATTCTATTCTATTCTATTCTATTCTATTCTATTCTATTCTATTCTATTCTATTCTATGGCCTGAATCAGTCTTTTTTGGTTTATAATGGCCAGTTATTTCAAGCTGACTTTGAGGGAATATCACTGCTGCTTGTCAGTTCTTAACAGGCCGGGCTATATATAGTGGTTTAAACTTGGCTCCTTTGTTTGGCAGAGACAAGAACCAGCCTCTGGTGCCTTACCACTATTTTGAGAAGGGGCGGCTGGACGAATGCCAGATGTACCAGGTCCACGAACGAGCTGCCCATGGTGGGCACCGTTTCATCACCGAGAAAGCCATTTTTTCTCGCTGGGCCAAGAAAAGGAACATTATCTTTACTCATCCGTCGTGGTCCGATGGGTAGGAGGGGCTATTTGTGGCTGGCTGGCTGAAGCTTTGCCATGTGGGGAAGCCGGAGTAATTACGGCGTTGCAGAAAACTTGCACGGAAGGACAAAGTCTGCGTGATCAAAACGTTAGCTACCGATTTTTAACTTCCGCTGAGAGATCACACATTCTTCCTGTTGTTTTTTTTAATTATTTCCTCTGTGCCTGCTGACGTGTTAGATCCTTGCACAGCAAACAGAAATGCTCTCATCAAAAGCTGAGGTTTAATGCTCTTAAAGCCACTTCCTCTTTCAGGCAGATTCTGGAGGGTTGAATTGAGAAGAAGGAGATTTTGATGTTTTTGTGTTGCAAAAGCCCTCCCTGAAAATTAAAGGCACAAGTACGACGAAAGCAGAGAGAGAGAGAGAGAGAGAGAGAGAGAGAGAGAGAGAGAGAGAGAGAGGAAAGAAAGAAAGAAAGAAAGAAAAAGAAAGGAAAAAAGGGGGAGAAAGAGAGAGGAGAGAGAAAGGGGAGAGAGAAAGAGAAAGAAAGAGGGAGAGAAAGAGACAGAAGAGAGGAGAGAGAAAAAAGACAGAGAGAGAGAGAAAGAAAGGGGGAGAAAGAGAGAGAGGAGAGAGAGAAAGAGAGAAAGAGAGGGGGAGAGAAAGAGGAGAGAGACAGACAGACAGACAGACAGACAGACACACAAATACACATACACACACAGACATCCTATTTTAATCTCTGCTGCCCTCTTTTAACTTGGTGAAGTTTGCAATACTTGGGCAGAACCACAGAAGGAAATCCAGTATGTCAAAAAGTCCAAAATCGACTTGGATGGTTGCAGCACTTTTAACTCAGCCAGTCTACGGTGGCTTGTTTACAGCTTAGCTAGGCCTAACGTGGCTTCTTTCCATCACTATATCCACCCTCCAGTGGCCTCTTTACCCGCTCTCCTGTGTCCACAGATTGAGCACAAGGAGTCCTCAAATTACCACCACATTCGGCAGCGGGACGTGCGTTGCTAAGCAAGGCAGTTGTTAAGTGATTTTTCCCCAGTCCGTAAGCGAAGCTGGCTTCTCCTGTTGATTTTTGCTTGTCAGAAGCCGAAGGGGATGGCGGGATGCTTCAAGCCTTGGAAACGCCTGCTGGTTGCCCAGCAACCAGATTCCGATCCCGGGATGATGGGGATGCTGTGATGGGGCTTCTTTAAAGGACAGGGAGATGGGTCCATGTTGCCCTCCTTCCGCTCCCAATCTTTGTTTGATCTTCTGTGGCAGACAGTCTGCAGCAGCAGCAGCAGCAGCAGCAAAAACTGGGGAGGGAACAACAGGAGAATTTGGAGTGTGTGTGTGTGTGGGGGGGGTTTAGGGCAGATTCAGGAGGGATTCAACTGTGGCTTAGAAATACATTTTGAATAAATTTGGTTTATTCTTCTGCCTCTTGCTTATTTCCTTCCCCTTCTCCCTCCTTCTTTCCTTCCCCCTTCCCTGCCCTTCCTTCCTTTCCTTCCTTCCTTCCCCCTTTCCCTTCCCTTCTTTCTTTCTTTCTTTCTCTTTTTCTCTCTCTTTCTTTCTCTTTCTTTCTTTCTCTTTCTCTCTCTTTCTTTCTTTTCTTTCTCTCTCTTTCTTTTTCTCTCTCTTTCTTTCTTTTCTTTCTTTCTCTTTCTTTCTTTCTCTTTCTCTCTCTTTCTTTCTCTCTTTCTCTTTCTTTCTTTCTTTCTCTTTCTTTCTTTTCTTTTTTTCTCTTTCTTTCTCTCTTTCTTTTTCTCTTTCTTTCTTTCTTTCTCTTTTCTTTCTTTCTTTCTTTCTTTCTTTCTTTCTTTCTTTCTTTCTTCAGCTCTGCAAACTCCACTTCTCAATGTATATGTGGGAATCCTCCCTCTGTGTGTGCTTACATATCTCCATAGGCCTTGTCTACTTACAGCTTCCTCAGCTTCCCTCCTTCCATCCTTGGCTGTCATCAGTCACCAATATCAAAAAATTTGGTTTATTCTTCTGCCTCTTGCTTGTTTCCTTCCTCCTTTCCCTTCCCTTCCTCCCTTCCCTCTTCCTCTTTCTTTCTTCCTTCCTTCCTTCCTTTTTTCTTTCTCTCTTTCTTTCTTTTTCTTTCTCTTTCTTTCTTTCTCTTTCTTTCTTTCTTTCTTCAGTTCTGCAAACTCCACTTCTCAATGTACTGTATATGTGGGAATCCTCCCTCTGTGTGTGCTTACATACCTCCGTAGGCCTTGTCTACTTACAGCTTCCTCAGTTTCCCTCCTTCCATCCTTGGCTGTCATCAGTCACCAATATCAATAAATTTGATTTATTCTTCTGCCTCTTGCTTGTTTCCTTCCCCCTTTCCCTTCCCTTCCCTCTTCCTTCCTTCCTTCCTTTCTCTTTCTTTCTTTCTTTCTTTCTCTTTCTTTCTTTCTTTCTTTCTTTCTTTCTTTCTTTCTTCAGTTCTGCAAACTCCACTTCTCAATGTATATGCGGGAATCCTCCCTCTGTGTGTGTTTATACACCTCGGTAGGCCTTGTCTACTTACGGCTTCCTCAGTTTCCCTCATTCCATCCTTGGCTGTCATCAGTTACCAATATCTTCAGATCCGTGCCAAACTAATAAACTCTCAACCCAAAGGTTTTCTGGGACTTTTGTGCAAATCTGTCTGTATTCCAGTTTCTGGAGGCTGAGCTAAACCATGGATTGCTTGTATATCATTGTTCGGTTGAACCGTAGTTGGTTTGTATGCAGCAAATTCACATTCTGCGTGTTGTTTAAACTTGGAACTTGTCTTTTCTTGCTGCATCTTTCTGGATTTGACCCAAAGGCACATTGTATTAGCCAGTTCTTCCTCCTCCCCTCCTTTTTTGCAAAATGTGAATAGTTGCCAATCAGAAAGATATTCCTTTAAAAGTGGCATGAAGCCCTTTTGAGGCATTAGGTTTCTGGAAATGAAAACTGAATTAAAAGCAGCACGCAGACTTGCCTCGCATCACCTGAATAAATCAGACAAAGGGATTAGAAGAAAAATGTGATGGGATTGCAGTGCCCATTATCCTTAATTACCGTAACTACCGCCTTACGTTTGGGAAATGGCAATTTTTTAAACAATACTGTTTGTGAAAACTGCATTTGTACAAGTGTGGGCTATAAATGCCTTTGCTTTTTTTTTTTAAATTAAAAAAAATCTTAATATTATCCCTTGGTAAGCCTATTTTAACCGGCGCAGAGATCTACCGGAAGCGATTTCGGGCTACTATGGCAACTGAATTTGGAGAGCAGAAGGGGGTGGGGGGGTTATACCAAATCCTTTTTTGAAATAGGAAAAAGAGCTTTTTCTTACACACTTCCCAAATTCTTCCACCAGCCATTCCTGCTTCTAGAGGCAAGCCGTCCCACTGATTAATTGTTCTTAGTTCAAGGACAGAACCCACCTAGAACTAAGGATAAATTCCCTGACCATTTACCAGTGGAACAGCTTGCCACCAGAAGTTGTGGGTGCTCGAACACTGGAGGCTTTTAAGCAGCGTTTAGGCATCCACTTGTCTGGAAGGGTGTAGGGTCTCCTGCCTGAGCAGGGGGTTAGACTAGAAGACCTCCAAGGTCCCTTCCAATTCTATTGGACTGTTATCCTGCCTCGCAAGACAATTTAAGAAGACCCAGAAAATGCAGCGTTTCACTTTAAGAACATCTAGTAGCTTTCATAACTTAGGAGATTTAGTCCTGGACTTACAATGAGTTATTTAATTACGCAGCACCTCCCCAGGATTATGTAAAACCTGTTTTCTGCCTAAAGATTTAAGTCTTTCAGCCAGAAAAGCAAACCTGCCACGTATGCAACAGGCTGTTGGTTTCAGCTTGAATTAGCTCGTTACTATGAACCATGAGGACTAGAATATTGGTGAATTTATGGGTCGGTGATTGCATGTTGAAAGACCCCCCCTTTTTTTTCAATCCTTGGGTGGGTGGTTATCTCTGCAGGGAGATTTGACAATTCGGGGGAAATGATCCAAGAATTTGCAGGCGTAGAGTCCTGTTCACACAACATAATAGCCAGACGAATTCAAGATATCAGTTTCGCCCAGAGTCGTTGGATATGAGATGGGTGGCAAATAAATTTTATCAATAAATTAAGCTCTGCAGGCTGCGTGGCCCATAATGCTAAGTTTGCTTAGTGTCAGCAAAAAGGGGGTAGCATTGTGGGTTCCCCCCCACTAGAATTTAGCATGTTGGGCAACCCCATCCAGTTTGCTGAATTGCACATCTGAACGGGCTGCCACACCCAGGAAAAAGGGCGGATTCAGAATTCCTGGGTTAAAAAAATCCACATGGCTTAGGGTGACTTCAGCAAATAGGGCTTGGCCTGTCTGCTTGGCATGATGTGGTATAAATCCACGCCCAGGACGAACACTTGACTATCAGCCAGCCGTGTGCAGCAGCAACCCAAAAAGCTAATACAATCCTGGGTTGTATAAACATAGAATCAAGATCACGCGAAGTACTATTACCGCTTTATAAAGCCCTAGTAAGGCCACACCTGGAATACTGCAGCCAATTTTGGTCACCATACCACAAAAAAGATGTTGAGAGTTTGGGAAAAAAAAATCAGAGAAAAGCAACTAAGAGGATCCAAAGCCTGGAGATTAAAACCTACGAAGAACGGCTGCAGGATTTGGGTCTGGCTAGTCTATGGAAAACAAGAAATAGGGGAGACATTCCAGTATCTGAGGGGCTGCCACAAGGAAGAGGGGGTCACATTAACAAAGCACCAGAGGGCAGGACGAGAAACAATGGTTGGAAACTGATCAAGGAGAGAAGCAAGCTGAAATTAAGGAGAACTTTCCTCACAGTGAGGACAATCAACCAGCGGAACAGCTTGCCACCAGAAATTGTGGGCGCTCCATCACTGGAGGTTTTTAAGAAGAGACTGGACAGAGAACGCGAGAGCGGAGGTGAGAGCCGGCAGCAGGAATCGGAAGAGGAGAGGGCCGGGGGCAGCCGGACAAAAGGAGGAGGCCCCAAGCGGCGGAGAACGGGTGAGAGAGAAGCGAGAGAGACATAGGCAGGAGGGGCGAAGACAACTGGGGGGGTCTCCCAACCTGGAAAGGGCCCCCAGAAGAGCAGAAGAGGGTGGAATAGCCGAGAGGGCAGCGGAGCGGCCTGAAGCGGCGGAAAAGGACGGAGGCACTCAACGGAGCTGAATGCAGGCAAGCCAGAACAATAGAGGGGAGGGGAGAAGAACCAAGTGGGAAGAAGCAAGAAAGCAGACAGTAGGAGAGGACACAAGAAAAGGGTACCCTGGGTGGCAGAGGGACGGGGGAGAGATACTCCACAAGCTGTGCCCCAGACCCCCCAGAATGGGAGCCCCAGGGACACTGAAGAGAGCAGAACCCACCAGGGAGGAAGGTGGGTGTAAGAGGAAAACTAAAAGGCATCCAGGGCGGCTGTGGAGGGAAGGCAGAAGGGGCCTGGAATCACAGACAGGCAGAGGCACTGAATAGACTCCTTGACCACAGACAGACCTCCCTGCCTACAGGCCCCTAGACCTGCACTGCCTGAACCCTGAAGCCCCCCCCTCCCACTGAAAGGACAGATTACTGAACCAACACCAGATCGCAGTCTAGTGCCTACCCTGGCCCAAGCTGGAAACCAAAACCAAAACAGTGCCTGGATAAAGGGAGGACAAACTCAAGATGGCCTCCAAACAGACCACACTGACACAAACGAAGGGAGTTGTATCCTCCCCAGCCCAGCGTACTAAACCACCAGGAACTACTCTACCCACCCCCACACCCTCCCATCCAAATACAGGCACCCAGAACCATACACCTTCACAGGCCAGCCCAACAGCACACATGATACAAAAGGCAATAGAAATGCTGGTTGAAAGTTTGGATGGAATGGATAAAAGGTTGGTGGAAAGGGACACAAAGATGGAGAGGAGGTGTGTAGAGGCAGAACAAAAGATGGAAAAAAGATACAACGATACAAAACAAATGCTGCAAGAACAAGGTAGAGAGATGGAGAGGAGGTGCGTAGAGGCAGAACAAAAGATGGAGAAAAGATACAACGATATAAAACAAATGCTGCAAGAACAAGGTAGAGGGCTAGAGAGAAAATGGGAGGAGCAACGCAAGGCGATGGCTGCAGATTTGGAGCAAATGAAGGAGGCAATACAAGCGCACTACAAGGAAATAAGGGAGGAAATGGAGAAAAACTTCCAGAAAATCAGAGAGAAGGTGGACAAGCGGATGGAGAAAGTGGAGAATCAAGTAGAAGGCCAGACAGCGGAGATAACAGAGATGAAAGGGGTGGCCCAAGACCAAGCCTCCATGATACAGTACTGACAAATGGCGTCAGCAATCAGGTTTAGAGGCTTGAAAGAGACACCAGACGAAACCCAAGGGAGCTTGACCAGAACCTTTATAGAGGCCCTGGCAGCATTTCTGGGTAAACCAACCCCAGTTATCGAATGGCAAATCGACAGGCTCTACAGAGTGGGCGCACGTATGACAACAAACAGACACCAACCAAGGGATGTGGTCATCCACTTTGTGACGCAGGGATTCCGGAACCTCATCTCAGCCACATCCTACAACAGGACCTTATACATAAAGGGGCAGGAAGTGAAAGTACTGAAAGAGATCCCCCAGACGATGCTGCGAGACAGAAAGGAATACAAGTTCCTGGTCGACGAACTGAGATCACGTGCTCTGCGATACAGATGGGAAACCCCCACGGGGATGACATTTTTCTATAAAAATAAAAGACACCACCTGAACTCGGTCCAACAAGCCAGAGATTTCCTGGAAAAGGAACTGAAGCCGGAGGGACCCCAATACACCACGAGAGAAGACGCAGAAAGAGCACCAGACCGACAGACCGATACAGGAACACGAGAAAGGAAAAAACCAACTCGAGACACGACGACACAGAGAACAGGAAGCAACAACAACAACAAGGGAGCAGGACAGACTGCAGGGGGCAGGATAACAAGATCCACCACCAAACGCACAGAGCAGCACGACACGATCCCTATATGCAACTCGAACACAAACCTGGATACCATGGGAACGGGACCAAAGAAGACCACAAGAGATAGAATGGAGGCGGTCTCGGAAGAGTATCCTGAAACCGACAATGACGACTAAATACTTGACATGGAACGTCAACGGACTAAATTCCCCACAGAAAAGGAAGAAGATATTTCATTATCTGTTTCAAGGAGGAAATGACATAATTTGCCTACAAGAAACACACATCAGAGCAACGGACCAGAAATACTTAATCAACAACAGACTAGGCACGCATTTTGTCGCAGCGGCACCACAAAAGAAGAACGGGATTGTTATATACGTGAAGAAACATGTAATAGCCAAGCTAATAGAGTCGGACTCCCAGGGTAGATACCTAGCAATCGAAGTGACACAGGACGACAAGAAAATTCTAGTGATGGGCATATATGCCCCACATCAACAACAAGGAAAATTCTACAAAAAGATACACAAGAAGTTAACACAATTTAACTACAGATCACGTATTATACTGGGAGATTGGAACGGGGTCATAGAGATTGCCTTGGACAAGAAGAAGACAAAAATTAAACCACAAAAGCACTCCAAGTTGCCTAAATCTTTCTACGACATGAAGGAAGACCTTGTACTGACGGACATCTGGAGGGAACGGCACGGCAAAGAGCAAGAATTCACCTTTTTCTCCGACAGGCATCAGCTGTTGTCCAGAATTGATTTCATCCTGACATCTAGTGACTTGCTAATTCGCCTAAACGCAGTGTCAATCCTACCCAAAGTACTAACAGACCACAACCCAGTAAGGATGGAATTAAGACAAGATAGGAAATCGAGGAGATCCTGGAGGATCAATGAAAACCTGCTTAGACACGAGAAAAGGGTGGCTGAATGCAAAAGTGCCATGAAGGAATTCTTCAGTATAAATATGAACAATGAAACACCCATTGAAACGATTTGGGACGCTAGCAAGGTATATATGCGCGGGATCCTCATGAACATGAACGCCAGGCACCGTCGTACACAAGAACAGAAAAGAAAGGAGCTAGAGGAGGAGATAAAGAAACAGGAGCTATTATTAATAAAAAGACCAGAGGACAAAGCCACAAAAGAAGGAATTAAAATACTAAGAAAACAATTCGACCTGCTGATGGCGGACCAAGTACCGGTAGCAAGGAATATACAATATGCAAAACATAAGACATTCTGCAGCGCTAACAAACCGGGGCGGTGGCTGGCTTATACCTTAAGAAAGAAGCAGAAAGCCCGCATAATTGAAAAGATAGAGTACAAAGGCAAGGAAGAATTCAAACAAGAAAGCCTTCACCGAGTTCTACTCAAAACTATACGCCGAGGAGAATATACAGGACAAAGAGATAGAAACGTTTCTACAAAACGAAAACTTAATGATACTCACCGATACACAACGAGATGCCCTGAATGCCCCAATCACAAAGGAGGAAATACACTCAGCAATCAAACAACTAAAAACAGGAAAGTCACCCGGGACGGATGGGATAACGGCTATCTACTACAAACATCTCCAAGAGGAAATGATAGAACCCCTCAGAGAACTTTTTGTCAACATACAAGAAGGCGGCCAAATCCCACCCTCCTGGAAAACAGCATACATCTCTCTAATTCCCAAAGAGGGAAAAGATAATGCGCAACCGGCGAACTATAGACCCATCTCACTACTGAATACAGACTACAAAATCTTTACAAAGGTCCTGGCCAACAGACAAATGACTGTACTACAAAAAATAATTCACCCGGACCAAACGGGGTTTATACAAGGACGTCAGATGAAAACCAACGTGAGACAGCTGCTGAACATAATAGAGTACTTGGAAAGACACAACCAGGTACCTGCAACCCTCATGTTTGTAGACGCAGAAAAAGCCTTTGACAGACTGAATTGGCCATTCCTGACGAACCTAGCCCGGGGGATGAAAATGGGAAATCAGTTCCTCAACTCCATAACAGCAATCTACCAAAAACAAACGGGCCAGATCATCGTGAACGGCGAACTAACAGACCCATTCAATATAGAAAGAGGCACGAGACAGGGTTGTCCGCTATCACCACTGCTATTTGTCTTAACGATGGAGATCCTACTGAACAAGATAAGAGCAGCAGAGGACGTAAAGGGCATACAGATTGGAAAACAGGACTACAAACTGTGTGCCTTTGCAGACGACCTACTGGTGACAGTATCGCAACCAATACAATCAACAAGGAGTCTGATGGAGATACTGGAAGACTATGGCAAGGTATCAGGCTTTAAAGTTAATATATCAAAAACGAAGATGCTAGTTAAAAATCTAGACAGCAAAGCAAAACGGGACTTGGAAAGAATAACGGGTTGTGAAATAGTTAAGAAAGTTAAGTACCTGGGGGTGGAGATAGAAACAACGAATGCGAAATTATACAAAAATAACTACGAGGTGCTGTGGAGCAAGATACAAAAAGATCTGGAAAGGTGGAAAACACTACGACTATCCTTGCTGGGCAGGATAGCAGCAGTAAAGATGAACGTCCTGCCAAGATTTCTATTTCTCTTCCAAACGCTACCTATACTCAAAAAGGACGAGGACTTGGACAATTGGCAGAGGGGCATCACCAAATTTATTTGGGATGACAAGAGACCGAGGGTGAAACTAAAACTTATCCAGGACATAAGGAAGAGAGGGGGACTAAAAATGCCTAATCTAAAGCTATACTATTACGCAGCGACGTTAGTGGCGGTGAGTGACTGGATCAATATGACGAATGATAGAATACTGAATGTTGAAGGGCAGGGTCTACTATTTGGCTGGCACGCATACCTAGTATACGACAAAAAGGCAGACAGGAACTTCAAGGAGAACCCACTACGGATCCCATTGTTATGGGTCTGGAAGAAATATAAACACCTCCTACATGGCAAGATTCCCATCTGGACGATCCCCGGACACACAATAGGGGATACAAACACATCCAAAGGCCAAGAGGTGGTGCCATACAGTAAACTTATACTGGGAGAAGAAAATAGGTTCCTCTTGATACCCCAAACAACACTAGCAAACAGAGGAATAGGAGGTACCTGGCTATCATATGTACAACTGCAATCAAGGTGGCGTAAAGATAAGAAGAAGGGCTTCTCCCGAACCGACGAGAAACTAATTGAGCAGATTAGAGATCAGGGGATCATGCACATCAAACGAGCGTACAACATTCTGATAGAAATGGACTCTGAAACCGAGCTAGTCAAGAACTGTATGGTGAGGTGGGCACAAGACTTTGGACACTCTATCGCCATGGACACGTGGGAGAAAATATGGGTGAGGAACGTAGAATTCACGAAATCGCAACACTTAAGGGAAAACTTCTACAAGATGTTCAATAGGTGGCACCTCGACCCGAAAAAACTATCACTCATCTACCCAGACTCCCAGCCCAAATGCTGGAGGTGTGGAGACGGGGACGCTACCTACTTTCATGTATGGTGGACATGCAGAAAAACCAAAGCCTTCTGGAGGAAGATATGGTGGACACTCCAAACCGTCCTTCGGGAGAGGGGCGGTATAGAAATTTGATTAATAAATAAATAAATAAACCATTTTCACAAAGCGCATAGAATTTCTACCTCAGGTTTTTTTGTTAGGGATTACAAAGGATATCACTACCTCAGAGACAAACTTATTTCTGAACTTGGTTACAGCAGCGAGATTGTTGGTGGGACAATACTGGAAGAACCCAGAAATACCGCCTATGGAAGAATGGACTGTGAAAGTAACAAACCTGGCGGAAATGGCGAAAATATCAGCATACTTGAAGGGTCGTTCCAATGAACAATATTTGACAGACTGGAAACAATGGATAGACTACATCCAAGAGAAACACCAATCAAACAAAATGCATCTGGCATTTAGCTAAGACTCGACGTGAGGAGGGAAGAATGTATAACAAATCAAATGTTTACAAAAACTAACACTTAATGTTGAATGTATATGTACTAATATTTACCGAACCAGACGTTTACAAAGATTAATACTTAGTGTTATATCTAGTGTTCTATGATGATTGCTTATAGATATGATCTTATGGTTAATGTTGAACATTTTAACATTGAAAGAGCAGACTGAATTTCTACCTCAGGTTATTGAAGTACTACCTCAGGACTTACTGTTAGGGACCACACAGGTTAAAAAAAATGTAACAGGTGTATAGTAGAGGCTTGAAGTGAAGAGTGAAGAATGTCTACCTATTGTTGTATGTTATGTTCTACGATGATTGCTTCTCAATATGACTGCTTCTTAACATGAAAAAAAAAAGAGACTGGATATTCACCTGTCTTGAGATGGTATAGGTTCTCCTGCTTGAGCAGGGGGCTGGACTAGAAGACCTCCAAGATCCCTTCCAGCTCTATTCTACTCTACTCTACTCTACTCTACTCTACACTCTGCTCTACTCTACTCTACTCTACTCTACTCTACTCTACTCTACTCTACTCTACTCTACTCTACTCTACTCTTCTATTCTATTCTATTCTATTCTGTTCTGTTCTGTTCTGTTCTGTTCTGTTCTGTTCTGTTCTATTCTATTCTATTCTATTCTATTCTATTCTATTCTATTCTATTCTATTCTATTCTCTATCATCTATTCTATTCTATTCTATTCTATTCTATTCTATTCTATTCTATTCTATTCTATTCTATTCTATTCTATTCTATTCTATTCTATTCTATTCTATTCTATTCTAAAATCCTTTTCTCCAAGCCGGAAAAGAAACTGAAAACCTGGGAACAGCCTGGCCATCTTCTCGCCACGTCCCTGTTTGCTTCCATCCCTCGGGAGGAAAAGTTTCGGCATTGCCTTTTTGGAAGCTGCTGAAATTGGATCAGGGCACAAGCAAGTAAGGAGGAGGAGAAAAGGAGGGAGCAGAGAGAAAAAGACACACGCTAGGACCCAGCAAACTTCTGCCTTCCAGATTTTCTCGCTGGGTGCTCTGTAACCTTCTCAGAGAGGCACTGCCCTTAAAACGGGGTCCAGCTTTTGGCGGGGGACAGAGGAGAGACCCAACCCCCACCTCTGCTTCCCGGAATTTGGAGCCAGCTTGGAGACACTCCCGAACCCCAAAATGCCAGCTTGGTCTTTGTCCTTTTAACTCCTCCACTCCCTTGGAAACCCGGTGGCTGGACCAGCGGTAAGTTATCCCCCCCACCTTGCCCAGCAGACTGGATTTTGGGGGGTTAGGAAGGGGGAAACACCTACTGGAGGAAGCTGGGGGCCCCCCAACAGATCCTGGCATCCATCTGGCCGGTCGGATTTGTTGTTGTTTGCCCCCCTCCCCTCGTTGGAAAAAAAAAAAGATCAGGATAGTTGATCCCTGTTTCAGGAGTGGCGGGCAGGGATGTTGGAAGAAGAGGCATTGCTTTAGAAATGCCCCCCCCCTTGCAAAAAAAACAAAAAACAAAAACCCCTTTTGCAATGTTTAGAATTCAGAAGGAAAAGGGGGGCACGGATAGGCCCAGGCAAGGAAGCTGGGTGGGATTGGATGCTTTGAAGCATCTTGGCACGAGGAAAGGAGGCAGTGCCCAATTATTGGGGTACAGCCCTACCTGTCTCCCCTTTGCCCAGATCCGGAGATAAAACTCTTTTCGGGCAGCAGCTGGGCGTTTTTTTGACGGCCTGGGTGAAGAAGAAGAGCTGCTTAAGGGCCTGGTGCCCCCCCCCCCACACTCCCTTCCGAGAACCAGCAGCTTGGCTTAAGATGGATGCTGGATGACAGCGAGAAAGAGGGGGGGGGATGTTGCAACCCTTGGCCAGGATAATTTGTATTTTCCGCTTCAAGGGGCCGATTGACCCACCAGACAATGTGGGTCTTGTTCAGTTAAAGTTCAGCTGACCAGGGAGAAAAGATTGCGGTATTTCTATTATTTCTATTTCTTTTTTCTCCCCTTCCTTCCTTCCTTCTTTCCTTCCTTCCTTTTCTCTCTGTTTCTCTCTTTCTCTCTCTCTTACTCTTTCTTTCTCTTTCATTCTTTCAATTTTTCTTTCTTTCTTCCCTTTTACCTTCCACCTTCCTTCCTTCTTTCCTTCCTTTTCTCTCTGTTTCTCTCTTTCTTTCTCTCTTACTCTTTCTTTCTCTTTCATTCTTTCAATTTTTCTTTCTTTCTTTCTTCCCTTTTACCTTCCACCTTCCTTCCTTCTTTCCTTCCTTTTCTCTCTGTTTCTCTCTTTCTTTCTCTCTTACTCTTTCTTTCTCTTTCATTCTTTCAATTTTTCTTTCTTTCTTCCCTTTTACCTTCCACCTTCTTTCCTTCCTTTTCTCTCTGTTTCTTTCTTTCTCTCTTACTCTTTCTTTCTCTTTCATTCTTTCAATTTTTCTTTCTTTCTTCCCTTTTACCTTCCACCTTCCTTCCTTCTTTCCTTCCTTTTCTCTCTGTTTCTCTCTTTCTTTCTCTCTTACTCTTTCTTTCTCTTTCATTCTTTCAATTTTTCTTTCTTTCTTCCCTTTTACCTTCCACCTTCCTTCCTTCTTTCCTTCCTTTTCTCTCTGTTTCTCTCATTCTTTCTCTTCTTGCAATTTTTTTCTTTCTTTTCTTCCTTCTTTCCTTCCCCTTTCCTTTCCCCCTTCCTTCCTTCTTTCCTTCCTTTTCTCTCTGTCTCTCTTTCTTTCTCTCCTACTCTTTCTTTCTTTCTCTTTTATTCTTTCAATTTCTTCCTTCCTTCTTCTCTTTTTTCTTTTTCTTTCTTTTTCTTTCTTTCTTTCCCTTGCCTTGCCTTCTTGCAAACTGGACTTCCCAATGTGTATGTGGGAATCCTCCCTCTTTGTGTGTTTACACACATCCCTAGGCCTCACAACTCACAACTACTCACAACTTCCTCACCTTCTCTCCTTCCATCCTTGGCTGTACTCAGTCACCAATATCTTTGGATCAGTGTCAAACCCATAAACCCTAACCCCAAAGGTTTGCTGGGACTTTTGTGCAAATCTGTTTTATTCCAGTTGTTTCGGACAGTTTCTGGGGGCAGAGATAAACCATGGATTGCTAACGTATCATTGTTCGGTTGAACCGTGGCTGGTTTGTATGCAGCAAATTCACATTCTGCGTGTTGTTTAAACTGGGAACTTTTCTTGCTGCAGCTTTCTGGCTTTGACCCAAAGGCACATTGTATTAGCCAGTTTTTCCTCCTCCCTTCCTTTTTGCAAAATATGAATAGTTGCCAATCAGAAAGATATTCCTTTAGAAGTGGCATCAAGCCCTTTCGAGTCATTAGTTTCCTGGAAATGAAAACTGAATTAAAAGCAGCACGCAGACTTGCCTCGCATCACCTGAATAAATCAGACAAAGGGATTAGAAGAAAAATGTGATGCGAAAGGGGACTGCAATGCCCATTATCCTTAATTAACTACAGCCTTACTTTTGGGAAACTTTTGGGGGGGGGCAGACAATGGTGGTTTTATTTTATTTCCAAGCAGGAATTTATGAAGCTGGCTCGCATCTGGTTAAAAAAAAAAAAGAAATGAAATCAAAATTGTGGGTTGATGGGATGGGAACAGACCCCTTTTGTTGGATGTTGAGAAGAGGCAAAACATGACATTCTCTTTGGCGTTTGAAATGTGGAATTGGCAAGCATCGTGGTCGTTTGGTCAACCCCCACCCCATTCCAAAATAATTCTGCTATTCTGGGACCTCTAAACAGCAGCCAGCTTTCTCTCTCTGGACCAGGACAATTTTTTAAACAATACTGTTTGTGAAAACTGCATTTTTACGAATGTGGGCTACAAATGCCTTTGCTCCTGCATGAGCAAGGGGTTGGACTAGAAGACCTCCAAGGTCCCTTACAACTCTGTAATTCTATTAATCAGTGGAACAACTTGCCTCCAAAATGCCAGCTTGGTCTTTCCCCTTTAAACTCCTCCACTCTTTTGAAAACTGGGGGGCTGGGCCAGTGGGTAAATTAACCCCTCCCGGGCCTGTTATTTCTATTTCTATCCCTGGTAGCTGGGAGGAAACAGCTCACTCTTCCTTTGGGAAGCAGAGGGGCAGCTGCTTTTTATTTAAGCAGAGCTTTTTCACAAAAGGGAAATAAAACAGAAAATAAAAAAGGGAGAAAGGAACTTGGCAGGAACCTTGGGAAGAATACCTGCTGAGCCCTGGTAAGTTTGTGGGGGTTTCTTGTTTAATTACTAATTCACCTTTTTTTAGCAGCCATAAAAAGGGTTTCTCCCTCCCCTTTCTTCTAAGTTTGCCCTCAGCACAGGTTTTGAGGGGGTGGAGCTTTCGGCTGAAGCCCCCCTGCTGCCTAATCCCTGGTAGCTGGGAGGAAACAGCACACTCTTCCTTTGGGAAGCAGAGGGGCAGCTGCTTTTTATTTAAGCAGAGCTTTTTCACAAAAGGGAAATAAAACAGAAAATAAAAAAGGGAGAAAGGAACTTGGCAGGAACCTTGGGAAGAATACCTGCTGAGCCCTGGTAAGTTTGTGGGGGTTTCTTGTTTAATTACTAATTCACCTTTTTTTAGCAGCCATAAAAAGGGTTTCTCCCTCCCCTTTCTTCTAAGTTTGCCCTCAGCACAGGTTTTGAGGGGGTGGAGCTTTCGGCTGAAGCCCCCCTGCTGCCTAATCCCTGGTAGCTGGGAGGAAACAGCACACTCTTCCTTTGGGAAGCAGAGGGGCAGCTGCTTTTTATTTAAGCAGAGCTTTTTCACAAAAGGGAAATAAAACAGAAAATAAAAAAGGGAGAAAGGAACTTGGCAGGAACCTTGGGAAGAATACCTGCTGAGCCCTGGTAAGTTTGTGGGGGTTTCTTGTTTAATTACTAATTCACCTTTTTTTAGCAGCCATAAAAAGGGTTTCTCCCTCCCCTTTCTTCTAAGTTTGCCCTCAGCACAGGTTTTGAGGGGGTGGAGCTTTCGGCTGAAGCCCCCCTGCTGCCTAATCCCTGGTAGCTGGGAGGAAACAGCACACTCTTCCTTTGGGAAGCAGAGAGGCAGCTGCTTTTTATTTAAGCAGAGCTTTTTCACAAAAGGGAAATAAAACAGAAAATAAAAAAGGGAGAAAGGAACTTGGCAGGAATCTTGGGAAGAATGCCTGCTGAGCCCTGGTAAGTTTGTGGGGGTTTCTTGTTTAATTACTAATTCACCTTTTTTTAGCAGCCATAAAAAGGGTTTCTCCCTCCCCTTTCTTCTAAGTTTGCCCTCAGCACAGGTTTTGAGGGGGTGGAGCTTTCGGCTGAAGCCCCCCTGCTGCCTAATCCCTGGTAGCTGGGAGGAAACAGCACACTCTTCCTTTGGGAAGCAGAGGGGCAGCTGCTTTTTATTTAAGAAAAGCTTTTTCACAAAAGGGAAATAAAACAGAAAATAAAAAAGGGAGAAAGGAACTTGGCAGGAATCTTGGGAAGAATGCCTGCTGAGCCCTGGTAAGTTTGTGGGGGTTTCTTGTTTAATTACTAATTCACCTTTTTTTAGCAGCCATTGCGCCCCTGTCGGCGCATGATAAAATCCTAAAACAAGTAGGAAAAAATCCAAAAAGTAAACTAAGACCAAAACAAAAATTTGAACAACCTAAAAAGCTGTGGTTTATTTATTTATTTATTTTTTAAATCAATATAAGTGAGTAAGGGAATAAAATTATTAACCTTATCAAAACCATCAAAAAATCATCGATATCTAGAAGAGGAAGTTAAATATATATTTTTTAAAAAAGTAATTCGTATAATAATAACAGTAAACATATAATAATAAGAAATGGAGATAGATAGCCGGCAGACGGAGGGGAGCTTCCCAGTGTTTTGCATTGAGTGTCACATGTATGACTATCTGTCTGCTGGACAGAAGTCTTGGGTGTGTGATCGGTACAATGAGCTCCTGGCTCTCAGGGAACATGTTCTTTCCCTTGAAGCCAAGGTAGCAGACCTGGAGAAGCAGAGAGAGATACTGAGGCAGGAGAAGATCTTCAGGGATGCAGCAGGAGCGTCCCACTCCATGCTGAGCAGCTCTCCAGCTGCTTTGGAGAATGGAGATCTTGGGCAGGGAGGACATCAATCTGTGGAAGAGGGACAGGCTCCTTTAATTGGGACCCCTTCCTTGGAGGATGTGCCCAAATATAGAGAGACGGGTTTGTGATGGAAGTGTTGACTGCATGGTAAACTGCCTGCCAGGTGCAAAGGTTGCGGACATCACGAGGCATCTAGACAGGCTGATAGACAGTGCTGGGGTGGAGCCAACTGTCGTGGTACATGTCGGTACCAATGACATTGGGAAAGCTAAGTGGAAGGTCCTGGAAGCCAAATTTAAGTTGCTGGGTAGAAGATTAAAGTCCAGGACCCCCAAGGTTGCATTCTCAGAAATGCTACCTGTTCCACGCGCAGGGCCAGCTAGACAGGCAGAGCTCAGGAGCTTCAATGCGTGGATGAGGCAGTGGTGTCGAGAGGAAGGGTTTAGATTCATTAGGAACTGGGAAACATTTTGGGACACGCCACACCTGTACAGAAGGGATGGGTTACACTTGAACCATAATGGAACCAGACTGCTGGCGATTAATATTAAAAAGGTTTCAGAGCAGCTTTTAAACTGATTCGTAGGGGCAAGTCGACAGGAGCTGGACAGGTTCCGGTTCGAGAAGGCGCACTGCCAAATATGGAGAGTGGAAGTTATGCACACATTGGTGAGTCAACAGGAAAACTAAATTGTAATAGTCAAGCAGAAGGACATGGTAGACCATCTACAAATTCTACAATCAAATTGAAAGTGCACCAGAAAATTACATATAAATGTCTGTACACGAATGCTAGAAGCATTCGAGCAAAAATAGGGGAATTGGAATGCTTGATGAAGGAAAATAATATTGATATTATCGGCATAACAGAAACCTGGTGGACAAATGAAAACCAATGGGACACAAGGATTCCAGGTTACAAATTGTATAGGATGGACAGGAGAGGGAGAAATGGTGGTGGCGTGGCCTTGTACATAAATGAGGAGTTAGAATCTCATGAACTCGAAATTCAAGAAAATTCAAACTCACCCACAGAAACATTGTGGATAAAAATCCCAGGAGAGGAAACTAATCTGACGTTAGGGATCTGCTATCGCCCTCCCAACCAAACTCCAGAGGCAGATTGCTATTTGGAAAATGAATTTAAGGAGGCCTCAAAAAGAAATAGGGTAGTCATAATGGGGGACTTCAACTATCCCCAAATAGATTGGGTAAATTCTTGTTCTACACATGAAAGAGAGACAAGGTTCCTCGACATGTTAGCCGATTATTCCCTTGAGCAGATGGTCATGGAACCAACCACGGGAAAGGGGATCCTGGACTTGGTTCTAACTAACGCACAGGATTTGGTTCATGATGTCCTTGTAACCGAGCCCATAGGAACCAGCGATCACAACACAATAACCTTCAACTTAACCATGGATAGCAAATTGTCAGTGAAAACTAACACAGAGACCTTAAACTTTCACAGAGGGAATTTTGACAAAATGAGGAAAATAGCAAAGAAGAAACTAAAAGGAACAGTAAAAAAAGTCAAATCCCTCCAAAATGCTTGGAAACTGTTTAAAAATACATTACAACAGTCTTAAATAAAATGCATTCCTAAAAGAAGAAAGAGGACTGACAAGTCAAAGAGGATACCAGTATGGCTTACGAATGAGGTAAAGGAGGTTATTGGAAAGAAGAAAAACTCATTTAAGAAATGGAAGGCTCTTCCTACCAAGGAGAACAGGAGGGATCACAAACTCTGGCAGACCAAATGCAAGGCGATAGTCATGAAAGCCAAGAGAGACTTTGAGGAGCATATAGCAAAGAATATTAAAAATAATAACAAAACCTTTTTTAAGTACATCAGAAGCAGGAACCCAACCAGAAAAACAGTTGGGCCACTCGACGACAATGGTCAGAAGGGGATAATCAGAGAAGACAAGGAGATTGCTGAGAGGCTAAATGACTTCTTTGCCTCTGTTTTCACTGAGGAGGATAGAGAGCATCTGCCTGCCACTGAATTAGTTTTCCCAGGGAGGGAAATAGAAGAATTAAACCTGATAGAGATAAACAAGGAAGATGTTCTTGCATGCCTTTCTAAACTAAACGTCAACAAATTGCCGGAGTCCAGATGGCATCCACCCTAGAATACTCAAGGAACTCAAGTGTGAAATTGCTGAACTTCTAGCTAAAATATATAATCTTCCTCTAAGATCAGGCACTGTACCGGAGGATTGGAGGGAGGCAAATATAACCCCGATCTTCAAGAAAGGATCCAGAGGTGATCCAGGAAACTATAGACCAGTCAGTTTAACCTCAGTTCCAGGCAAACTGATGGAAACCATTATTAAAGATAAAATTACAGGGCACATAGAAAAACAGGCATTGCTGAAAGAAAATCAACATAGTTTCTGCAAAGGCAAATCATGTCTTACTAACTTGTTAGAATTCTTTGAGGGTGTAAATAAATACATAGATAAAGGGGCCCCAGTTGATATTGTATATCTTGACTTTCAAAAGGCTTTTGACAAAGTCCCTCATCAAAGGCTCCTAAAAAAGCTCTTCAGCCACGGAATTAGAGGACAGGTCTTATCCTGGATTGGTAACTGGCTAAATTGTAGGAAGCAAAGGGTGGCAATAAATGGACAAGTCTCTGGATGGAAAGAAGTGAGAAGTGGTGTACCCCAAGGTTCAGTTTTGGGACCTTTACTTTTTAATTTATTCATCAATGATCTGGATCTAGAAGTAAATAGTGAGGTAGCAAAGTTTGCTGATGACACCAAATTGTTCCAGGTAGTGAAAAGTGAAACTGATTGTCGGGAGCTCCAGAAGGATCTCTCGAAATTGTGTGAGTGGGCAACAAAGTGGCAAATGCATTTTAACCTAAACAAGTGCAAAGTTATGCACATCGGGGCAAAGAACCCCAATTATACTTACCAACTGATGGGGACCAAACTTTCTGAGATAACCCAAGAAAGGGATCTTGGGGTTTTGGTGGACAGCTCGATGAAGATGTCAACCCAATGCGCAGCAGCAGTAAAAAAAGCAAATTCCATGCTTGGCATGATTAGGAAGGGAATAGAAAATAAGTCAGCAAGTGTTGTATTGCCTCTGTACAAATCGATGGTGAGACCACACTTGGAGTACTGTGTACAGTTCTGGTCACCGCACCTCAAGAAGGATATAATGGAACTGGAAAAGGTGCAAAAAAGGGCAACAAGAATGATCAAGGAAATGGAGCACCTCCCTTATGAAACCAGATTGCAACGCCTTGGTCTCTTCAGCCTTGAAAGACGGCGTTTAAGGGGTGACTTGATCGAAGTGTATAAAATCATGCATGGGATAGAAAAGGTGGATAGAGAAAAATTCTTTTCTCTATCACACAATACCAGGACAAGGGGGCACTCCCTAAAGCTCGTAGGTAAGAAAGTGAGGACAAATAAAGGGAAATATTTCTTCACCCAGAGGGTCATCGGTTTATGGAATTCACTTCCAGAAGGGGTCGTGACAGCTGTCAGCTTTGATAGCTTCAAGGCAGGGTCAGACAGATTCATGGATGCCAAGTGTATCGATGGTTATTAAAACAATGTCCATGTGCCGCCTCTGTGTTGGTTGAGGCAGGCAGGATTCCCTTGAGTACCATTTGTTGGGGGTCAAGGGAAAGGGAGGGTTTTGCCTTCTCTTTCTGCTCAAGATCCCCATGTACAATTGGTGGGCCACTGTGTGACACAGAATGCTGGACTCGATGGGCTGTGGCCTGATTCAGCATGGCTCTTCTTATGTTTTTATGTTCTAGTATTTCTATTTCTATTATTTCCTTCCTTCCTTCCTTCCCTCCCTCCCTCCCTCCCTCTCTCTCTCTCTCTCTCTCTCTCTCTCTCTCTCTCTCTCTCTCTCTCTCTCTCTCTCTTTCTTTTTTTCTTTCTTCCTTCTTGTCCCAAAGAGTATAGGGTCTCCCATTTCAGCAGGGGATTGGATTTGAAGACCACCAACTTTGTTATATGTTTTCTGTTACTGTTATTTCCTTTCTTCCTTCCTTTTTCATTTTCATTTTCATTTTCTGTCTTTCCTTTTGCTTGAGCATAAACCTAGCACTCATCCTGACCTGCAACGTGGCTATTCCACAGCTCTGCTTGCACATTCTCTCTCTGGACCCCAACAGTGATGTGAGGCTCAGAGAAAAACAATCCAGACGCATGGAAGACCGTTCCGGAAGACAGAAATGGCGCCGTCGACACGAAGGAAAAGGCCCTCCTCGCTGTGCCCCCACTTTCGTTCAAAGGAGACATCCTCCCACGGTAAATGAAGGTGGGGGGGTTGCCCCCACCTCCCTCCAGATTATTTTTCCTTTTAAATAGAATAGAATAGAGCTGGAAGGGACCTTGGAGGTCTTCTAGTCCAGCCCCCTGATCAAGCAGGAGAACCTATACCATCTCAGACAGCTGAATGTCCAGTCCCTTCTTAAAAACCTCCAGGGATGGAGCACCCACGATTTGTGGTGGCAAGCTGTTCCACTGGTTAATTGTCCTCACTGTCAGGAAGTTTCTCCTTAATTCTAGGTTCCTTCTCTCCTTGATCAGTTTCCAACCATTGTTTCTTCTCCTTCCCTCTGGTGCGTTGGAGGATAATTTGACCCCCCTTTTCTTTGTGGCAGCCCCTCAAATACTGGAACGCTGCTATCCTGTCTCCCCTATTTCTTCTTTTCTTTAGACCAGCCAAATCCAAGTCCTGCAGCTGTTCTTCATATGTTTTGGTCTCCAGGCCTCGGATCCTCTTAGTTGCTCTTCTCTGAATTTTCTCCAAACTCTCAACCTCTTTTTTGTAGTATGGTGACCAAAATGGGCTGCAGTATTCCAGGTGTGGTCTCGCTAGGGTTTTGTAAAGCGGTAATCATAAATACATATACATAAATAATATATAAAATATATTCCAAAGCACCTGCAATTAATATACCCAGTTTGGCCTTTGACGAGAAATGGTTAAATATGCTCCCTTCTCCCCTTTGTGACTTAAATCCAAGGAGAAAGATTATTTCTTTTATTTATTTCTAACCAGATGTCTTGTTCAACAGAGATTGCCTAATGGAGACAGAGATTACCTAGAGAAACTGAGACAATAAAGTTAATCTATGTATTTCATTCTGCCCTTTGGACTTTTTCCTCCCTGCTAGCCTTGTGTTTTTCCCACACTTCCGTCCCTCCCTCTCTCCTTACTTCTTTTTATGGAAAATTAGTGTATTTCTCCATTCACGCTCAGACAAAGCAATCTCTGCTTCCATATCGATCTCAGAAAGCCAGAAGCAAAATGCCTGTTTCTGGGTGGAGATGCCAATATTTTAGGTACTTTGAGATAAAGTATTTGGGATTCTCCTGAGTTTTAAATCATAACTTGGTGTTGAAGCTTTGAAACGATGCTTTGCATGGTTAGTTCCGACTGACTGAAGCACTGCTGTTCGTTCTTTTTCTGCCATTTTCAAGCGGAGACACTCAAGGCCCAAGAAATAATATTTGCCGGAAAGGATGATTAAGGTTATGTAATTGGAAGACTGAAAGACAAGGAGAGGTTTGAGTTTGGGAGCCTCTGAGAGTTTCCTACAAGATCGGATGGCTCTAGAGACAGTTTAAATAAATGAGAGCAGACCCTGAGCGGTGTTTTAGGGAGTGCTTAAGCTCATTCGTGTTCGA
>JARGCV010000506.1:0-45000 GCA_034064705.1 Bothrops alternatus | reverse complement strand
TTCGCATGAACGATGCGCCCACCACGGGCTTCTGGGAGGACGTGGGCAACAAGACCACCTTCCGCATCATCGCTCACTCCAGCGCCTTCCGGGTCCTGAAGAGGCCGCAGGAGTTCATCAACAAGACCCCCGAGAACATCTTAATTTTCTGGGGTCCCCCCCTCAAGATGCAGAAGAGCATCATCAAGCTCATCGAACGGGTCAGCCTCAGTTTCCCCAACATGACCGCCTTCGTGGCTTCTCCGAAGCGCATGCAGCAGTTTGATGACCTGTTCCAAAAAGAGACGGGCAAGGACAGGTGAGTCTGTAGGATGGAAGGAAGGCAGGCAGGTTTTTCACATCCCGAGCCAAGATCCTGCGGAACTCCTAGCCTCAAGACAGTCGTGGAGAGAGAAGCTTTTTAGGGGTTCAGAAAACACATTAGCTCCAATCAGTCCGAACTTAATTCAAGAAGGAGGCTTGTTCTTTTGCAATGTTTCTACCTCGGTCAAAAGAGTTCCCAGAAAAATTAGCAAGCTAAAACTTAGTGAGACTCCTAAAAAATCAATTAGCCGAATTACAACCGTGTTTAATTCCTGTATTCGAGATAGATAGATAGATAGATAGATAGATAGATAGATAGATAGATAGATAGATAGATAGATAGATAGATAGATAGATAGATAGATAGATAGATAGATAGATAGATAGAAGGATGGGTGGATAGATAGATAGATAGATAGATAGATAGATAGATAGATAGATAGATAGATAGATAGATAGATAGATAGATAGATAGATAGATAGACAGACAGATATATGATATAGATAGACAGACAGACAGATAAATATGGATGGATGGACAGATAGCGATACATAGATGATAGACATAGATAGATGATAGATTAGAGGGGGGGGAGAGAGAGAGAGAGGGAGAGAGAGAGGGAGAGGTTGAGTGGCAGAGTGACAGAATGAGTTTCTTTTTCTGGATTTGCCAACTGGACACGTGACTGATGGTCTCTAAGCCAGCGCTGGGGAATTCTGGGAAGTGTAGTCCACCCGTCCTAATTCTGATCTAGCCACACTGCGCCTTGGCGAAAGGCAAACAGAAGCCTCTTCCTTTCGTCCTTCCGCCCTTTCACCGCCCAAAAGGAAGTGCCAAAAATATTTTCTTCCCTTCTCCGGTTTCCTCTGCCCTTCCCCAGGCAGACGTCACGCTCGTGGCTGAGCACCGGATGGTTCACCATGGTGATCGCCGTCGAATTGTGCGACAATCTCCACGTTTATGGGATGGTGCCCCCCAGCTACTGCACGTAAGTTGCCCTGCGCCTGGCTTCCAAGGCTGGAGAGGGTGGAGGTCCCCTTTCTTGACCTCACCTGGCCTTTCTCCCCCCAGCATGAAGACCCCTCCCCACCGGTTGCCCTACCACTACTACGAACCGAAGGGGCCGGACGAATGCACAACTTACATCCGCAACGAACGCAGCCACAGAGGGAACCATCACCGCTTCATCACCGAG
This sequence comes from Bothrops alternatus, assembly GCA_034064705.1. Taxonomy (NCBI): domain Eukaryota; kingdom Metazoa; phylum Chordata; class Lepidosauria; order Squamata; family Viperidae; genus Bothrops; species Bothrops alternatus. The sequence goes on along the minus strand of JARGCV010000506.1, from coordinate 43,501 downwards.
AAACAGGTCTTCGCCAGATGGGCTAGTCTGTACAACATCACTTTCTCACACCCCGAGTGGGAGTAGGGCCGCGAGGAGACCACACAAGTGCCAAAGCCCGGATCCTGCAGGCGCCCCACCCTAGCTGGGCCTGGCTAGCAGAGCCTGAAGGTTTTAAGTTTCCCATCATGCCACAGAGGAGCACCCTGGGGCATTGTGGGAAATGAGAAGTCTGATGGTCCCACAGCTGGATGGAAGCCCATCTCAACCCCCTTGTAAGGTTTTTCTAGGACTGGTGGAACTCAGTGTAAGCTCTCCGAGAGCTCTCTCTGGTTCCTGGACCGCTGTGATATTTCCCATCATGCCACAGAGGAGCGCCTCGGGGCATTGTGGGAAATTAGAAGTCCGACGAGCTCACCGCTGGATAGCAACCCATCCAAGTTGCTTCAAGTTGGATGCTTAGCGGTTGGTAAGTTCTCCAACAGGGATTTGTTTTTTCTCTCTCTGGCTCCTTTTCGCTGACTTGATCCTGGAGGGGGGTGGGGGGAGCCCTCCTGAACTGCAGACTCCGACTCCCATTATCCTTAGCCAACTCGCTCAGGATCAGGGACGAGGAGACTTGTGCAGCCCCACCATCTGCTTAGCTGCCCTGGACCCCTCTTGCTTGACCTGTTCGGTCCTAACAAAGGTGTTATTTATTTATTTATTTTAGGGGATGGGGGGGGAGCCATTGGGCAAAACCTCCCCTCCCGCGGCTGGGCAGGATGGGAGTTGTAATCTTGGAGCATATCCGGAGAGAGCAAGCATCGGGGCGCTATTTTTTTTTCCTCCCCCTTTCCCTATGACCCAAAAATAAATAAGTAAATAAATAAATTTAAATTGAAGAGCAGGGAAGGCAGGAAACAGCCCTCCGGCGGTCATCCAGTCTATCTGGGTTCAGGAAAAGAACCCCCTAAAAAAAGTTTCTGAGTCAGTCACCTGTGCCCAATTCTTACTTTTCTGCCCCATGGTGGGTGGCCAGTGCCCCCAGCAGCCAGGCAATTGGAGCAGCTTATTCAGCCTGGCCACGCAGCCCTGGCGTCTGATCTGCCAGCTTCCCAAATGACTCTTGAATCATCTCAATTTGCAGAATTCAATACAAGAATGGCTCTTTCTTTGTTTGTTTGTTTATTTATTTATTTATTATTTAAACTTATATGCCGCCCTTCTCCTAGGACCCAGGGCGGCTTACAATAACACTTAACTTTGCACTTCCGGGACCCGTCTGTTTCTCTCCTGCAAAAACCTGGCGCTCCATTCTCAATTCGTGGATTTCTACCTTGTTGGGTTGCGATGCCCACTGTCCCCAGCTGGAACAGCCAGGTTAAAAGATAGCGCAAACACACACACACACACACACACACACACACACACACACACACACACACGTCCTTTCTGGAGCCCCTTCCTCAAACGTTTGGTACCAAAGCGATGGCGGCGAGGATGTTTTCGTTTGGATTTTGCACTGTTTGCCTTTTCATTCGTTCTGAGACAGTTGAATGTTTACTGGCCTGTGACATTCTTTACTGTAATTAAAAGTTGCTTTGACGTGTTTGATGAATCTTAAAGAAGAAACTTTTAATAAACGTTGACTTGACTAAAAAGGCCTTTCCTTTTTTTTTTTTTTTTGGTTCTTCTTAAAGGTGGATTTTTATATGCTTCAGAAGTTTGATGGCCGTAGTACGAACTAATGCAGACTAAACTTAGAAGGGGATAAAAAGAATAAAAACAGCAGGGGGAAAGGAAAGAAGAAAGAAGAAAACAAAAAGAAGAGGAGGAAGGAAGGAAGGAAGGAAGGAAGGAAAGGAAGGAAGGAAGGAAGGAAGGGGAACAATGAATTACACTTAATATTGAAACAAAAGAATATAATGAAGGAAAAGAGAAGTAGAAAGGAAGGAAGGAAGGAAGGAAGGGGAACAATAAATTACACTTAATATTGGGAAAAAAAATATGAAGGAAAAGAGAAGTGGAAGGAAGGAAGGAAGGAGAACAATAAATTACACTTAATATTGAAACAAAAGAATATAATGAAGGAAAAGAGAAGTAGAAGGAAGGAAGGAAGGAAGGAAGGAAGGGGAACAATGAATTACACTTAATATTGAAAAAAAATATAATGAAGGAAAAGAAGTGGAAGGAAGGAAGGAAAGGGAATAAAGAATTACACTTAATATTCAAACAGAAACGAGAATATGAAGAAAAAGTATCAGAAGAAAGGAGGAAGGAAGGAGAGGGAGGGAGGGAGAAAGCAAGGAAGGAGATGAGAGGAAGGAAAGAAGGAAGGGAACAAAGAATTACACTTAATATTGAAACAGAAAAGAATATAATGAATTCGCTGAGAATTGATAAGGTTGAATAAACGCAAGTTAGAATTGGATTATAGAGATGGTATTTAGTATATAGTCCAAGAAAGTATTGGAAAATTATTATTTTTAACAAGATGATTTGTTTGTTTGATGCTTAATGGATTGAAATGAATTAAGGTTTGGTATTAGATGATGGACTAGATATGTTAAGTTTTCTCAACTGTAATCGGGGTTGATGTAAGAAAATGCAATTATAGTTATTAAGGGGTTGCTCGGGTGGCCTCTGGGCACCACATCTGTTGGAAAGAGGAAGGAGGAGTGAAGGTAAAGCATGTAGGAAGTTGGTAAGAGGGGGGAAGAGTAGGGATAGGTAGGTGGAGTACAGAGAAGGAGGGGAAAAGTAGGTAGCTAGTTGGTAAGAGAGGGGGGAAGGTTAGGGCTAGGGGGATGTGGTGGTGGGGGTACCGAGCAGTTATGTTATTTGTTTGGTTAATGTGGTCTATGATTATTTTCAGTTGAGTTATTATCATTAGATGTATTGATTGAAATATGCATTTATGTTTTGTTTATGGATGAGTGTTTATTTTAACACTATGATGTGACTTGAGCATTTTTCTTTTTAAAAAACCAATAAAAATTTATTTAAAAAAAAAGAATATAATGAAAGAAAAGTATCAGAAGGAAAGAAAGGGAACAAAGAATTACAATATTGAAACAGAAAAGAGAATGAAGGAAAAGAAGTATGGAAGGAGGAAAGAAGGAAGGAAGGAGAGGCAGAGAAGGAAGGAGGGAGGGAGAAAGCAAGGAAGGAGATGAAAATGAGGACGGGAGCAAGGAAAGAGAGGCAGAGAAGGAAGGAGGGAGGGAGGGAGAAAGCAAGGAAGGAGATGAGAATGAGAGGAAGGGAGGAGTTCCCAGAATTCCCCCTGGTTCGGTGTAATGCAGCATTACGTCGCCCTGGTCTTTTCTTACCCCCCCCCCCGCCCAGCTGGCACGGTGCCAGGCAAAAGGGCTAAAAGGCCAGGCTTTCTCCAGGCACCTTCCACGATTCACTTAGCAACCAGGTTACTACTTTAACAGCGGCATCGATTCACGGCTGGCCACAAAAATCGTAAAAGGGAGCAAAACTCCCTTATCAAATTTCTTTGTTGGGCCACATAAATTTGGGGCTCTATTTTGCTTGTAATTTGAGTTCACTTTCCTGAGCGGCGAGGATCCCGCTCAGCAGAGAAGGGGAGGAAAAGAGAATTGTCCCTTTGACCCCCCCCCTTTCCTAAAGTCTTTTCAGGGCTGTTATTTCCTCTCCGAAGCACCTGAACATGTGATTTTTCTGAACCGCTTTGGACCAAGACCAACCAGGCAGCCAGCCTGCTTCCCATAAACCCAGTGGGGAACTGCGTTGGCCCTCCTGGCTTTGCACAACACCAACACACCCTGGAAAAAATTCAAAATGAGGAGGGGGGGAAGAGGAAGGGACCATCCGCAGTCACCTCCAGACGGGGCTAAACCAGGCGGGAGGAAGTAGGACTGGAGGCTGGTCCGTGGGGGGGGCTTGGTGGTTCTAAAAAAAAAGAAGAAGAATATTGGTGTGGTTTTTCTATTATTTTTAAGGAAAAGAAGCATCCTGCTAGCTAGTTGGAGACCTCATGCAGAGTTTGTGGAGGGTGCAGTTGAAAGAAAGAAGTTCGGGGTGGGGAGGATGGGAGGTGTTATCAGAGGAGTCTGAAGGGGAGAGGGGTGGCAGGCTGAAGCTCATACACATGAGAGAGAGAGGGAGGAGAGAAAGAGGCAGAGAGAGAAGAGAGAGGAAGAGGAATGGATGGAAGGAAGGGAGGGAGGAAGGAAAGAAAGAAAGAAAGAAAGAAAGAAAGAAAGAAAGAAAGAAAAGAGAGAGAAGGGGGAGAGAGAGAGAAGAGACAAGGAGAGAAAGATGAAAGGAAGAAAGGAAGGAAGGAAAAAGAGAGAAAGAAGAAAGAAAGAAGAAAAGAGGAAGAAGGAAGGAAGGAAGGAAGGAAGAAAAAGATAGAAAGAAAAGAGAGATGGAGACAGAAAAAAGATGAAAGGAAGAAAGAAGAAAAAAAGTAAATAGAGAGACAGAGAAAAAGGAAGAAAAAAAGGAAGGAAGAGAGAGAGAGAGAGAAAGAAAGAAAAAGAAAAAGAAGAAAAAGAAAAAGAAGAGAGAGAGAATTGGAGGCAGTTTTAAAGAACCTTAAAAACAGCTCCTGCCAGCTTTGGAAAGCCCCTCTGCACAGGCTCAGAGATACTCTTTCCACCCAGCCACACATGGGCAGTTCTCGTCTCGACCTCCCGCCCCCGAACCCCGCCCCGAGCGGAGAACGGCACCCAGAACAGGGCTGGAGGAGGAGAGGAAAGGAAAGGAAGGGAAAAGGGAAGGGAAGGGAAGGGAAGGGAAGGGAAGGGAAGAGCAGGGCGAGCGTCCCAGCAGGGCGATGAGCGACTCAGCCGAGGCGGGCGACTACATCTCCAGCCGGGAGATCCCGCGGCTCTTCGAGGTAAGTCCTGGGGCGGCTCCTCCGCCGGGGCAAGCCCCCTCCTCCCGGGCGCCGGGGGCGCCTCTGAGCATGCACAAAGCGCCCCGGGCGCAGCCTGCATCCCTTCAGAGCACTTTGGGAGCGTCCAAACTTTGCGCAGGGCGCCAAGAGGATCGCGCGGGGGGAGCTAGCCTCGCCAGGATCCCCAGGAAAGGAGGGAGAGGGTTTCTGAGCATAAGCAGAGCGCGCTCCGGGCTGGCATTTCGGACGAACGGAGTCTTCTTTGGGAACGGGCAAGGCTGCCAAGTTAATTCACGGGCGTCTGGGTGCAAATTCCTAATCAGTGAACCGGAGAGGGCAGCGCTGCTACAACGGGAGGGGGGATTGGGCACAACCACACACTCACACAATCACACACACACACACACACACTTGAGAGGCTCTGGGAGGTTGTCCAGATGGCTCCGGAGACGTTTGGCGACCAATCCAGGCTGACCCTGGGTGGTTTTCCACCATGGAGAGGGAGCATAAAGCTGCGCGCCTTGGCTGGAGAGGGGAGACTGGAGTGGGGGACAGTCGCGCCTCTTCCTCTGGCGCGACCCCAAACCTGGGGGGGGCAAAGACTGGAGTTCCCCCATTGCATTAAGCCCTCGGGGGGCCCCTCTTTGGGATGAGGCTTCTCCCCCACCCCATTATTTGCAAACCAGGCTGGATGGCTGATGCTATGGATGAAATGAATGCTCAAAAATGAGTCAAACCGTCAGCTGGCATGGAAAAATTGGCAAAGCACTTTGCAGACCAGACCTGCTAAACTGGGGAGATGTGAATGCCTGTTCTTCATGCATTGCACTTTAATAATAATAATGGTGATGGTGATAAAGTTGGAAGGGACCTTGGAGGTCATCTAGTCCAACCCCCTGCTCAGGCAGGAAACCCTATGCTATTTCTGACAAATGGCTGTCCAGTTTCTTCTTAAAAACTTCCAGTGTTGGCGCATTCACCGCTTCTGGGGGCAGGTGGTTCCACTGGTGAATTGTTCTGACTGTCAGGAAGTTTCTCCTTAGTTCTTTGCTCTACTTTGCTCTACTCCTCCCCCCCCTTTTTTTCCTCTAGAGAACCTCCAGCTGCTGTGAGGGGCTATCTTAGCTTTCCTCGAACCCTCCTTTCTTAAAAATCTTTCTGAGCAGTACCCAGGAGAGAGGCAGGTAGCTGTGACTTTTAGCGGGCGGTGGAATGCATAGCTGGCTCTCCATCCCCTAATAATTCCAAAATTTGAAATAGACCGCCTGTGGTCGCTCTGGCGACATCCTATGGAAAGATAGACTGCCTCTTCCTAAGGATGCTCCCTTTTTAAGAGAGGGAGGGCTCTCCTTGCACTAAGAAAATAATAAGGCAGATTGAATCAGGCCAAAAAAGTGGATGTTTTTGCTCAGCGCTCTGATTTTGTTTCTTTATTGCTTTATTGTCCCATATTTCAAGACAGGGTGGTTTATAAACAATTCAAAGAATAAAAAAAGCAAAAATGGGGGGGGGGGAATGGCATTGCACAGAACTGTAGTAAAATAGGCCCGCTGCAATTTACAATCCAGGCTTCTGGTGGGTTAAAAATACATTCCATCTATGGCTAATATTTACAGATATACTACTCCTACATAGGGGTTCTCTCTATTCAGCTATCCCAACTTTTTAGTTTATGTTGTCCCTTCTTTATTATTTTTCCAAATAACTCGCCCTTTTTACATCCCAGCCTATCTCACAGGATTATTGTAGAGTTAAAGTGAGGGGAAACTCCCGGATAGACTGCATTAAACTTCAGGGAGGGAAAAAAAATAGAATTAAATTAACAGTGAGGACCATTAACCACTAGAACAGCTGGCCTTCAGAAATTGTGGGTGCTCCATCACTGGAGGTTTTTAAGAAGAGACTGGACAGTCACTTATCTGAAATGTATAGGTTCTCCTACTTGAGCAGGGGGCTGGACTAGAAGACCTCCAAGGTCCCTTCCAGCTCTATTCTATTCTATTCTATTCTATTCTATTCTATTCTATTCTATTCTATTCTATTCTATTCTATTCTCTATCTTTATTCTATTTTATTTTATTCTATTCTATTCTATTCTATTCTCTATCCTTATTCTATTCTATTCTATTCTATTCTATTCTGTTCTGTTCTGTTCTGTTCTGTTCTGTTCTGTTCTGTTCTGTTCTGTTCTATTCTGTTCTGTTTTGTTCTGTTCTCTATCCTTATTCTATTCTATTCTATTCTATTTTATTCTATTCTATTCTATTCTATTCTATTCTATTCTATTCTATTTTTATTCTGTTCTATTCTATTGTCCAATATTCTATTCTATTCTATTCTATTCTATTCTATTCTATTCTATTCTATTCTATTCTATTCTATTCTATTCTATTCTATTCTATTCTATTCTATTCTATTCTATTCTATTCTATTTTCTATCTCTATTCTATTCCTCTATCCTTATTCTATTCCATTCTCTATCCTTATCCTATCCTATCCTATCCTATCCTATCCTATCCTATCCTATCCTATCCTATCCTATCCTACATTCTATGCTGTGCTGTGCTGTGCTGTGCTATGCAATAAATAAGGGCAACCACCTAAGGGTGCATTAAGGCCAGAGACCCTTCCCCATTGGATTTTCCCATAATTCATCAGAGTGATGCTAACCCCGAGGCATTCGGGGATGTTAGAAAATGGCCGGCTAAATTCAGTTGTGATTGCCTTGTACGGATCAGCAGATCTCTTTCTCCTCCAACAATTCTGCCAAGAAATCTAAATAATGAGGGTGTGTTTGTACATAGCAGCATGACAACGCAGCAAATGTCTCCACGGCTGATTCTGAAAGCCGGTTTTACAAGGTGTCCCTTCCGAGAACTTTTTAAAAAGAGTGGGAGAGTTTTTCAATTGCAGCGATTTGAAGTCCAGTGGTCTTAACAATTGCCCGACATTGAAGAACACTGTACTCAAATTTGCATTTCAAATCTCAGTTCACCCATCCTTCCTTGCAGGCACTAAGATATCCCCCAGTTAGCAGCCCTGAATTCACTGGAGATACTTCAAAAGAAAACCGGAGCGCCCGTTGAAGCGTCTTTAGAGGAAGGAGTGCTCCTGAGCACGCACAGAAGGCTTGCTGGAGCTGGAGAGGGATGAATGGAACATGTGCTTTCCATGCACGTGGGGTAGAAGACTTGCGAGCTCAAGCCCAAAGTAAATTCTTCTGGGAAGCTTCCGCCATTAGGAAGCTTCCCTCCTCTTGACCAATGAAATCATCGGGAAATTTATGCTGCTTGATTGGATTGGCAAGTTCAATCAGACTTTCAGACTTTCAGACTTTCCACTCTGGGGGAAAGTCCAGGAGTCCTAGCCACGAACACTTCTCCTCCTAAGTTACAGATAATCCTCCACTTACAACAGTTTTATTTAGCGATCGAGGTTACAACAGCACTGAGAAGAGTGACTTACGACTGTTATTCACACTTACGGCCATTGCAAGCATTCGCACGGTCACATGATCAAAATTCAGACGCTTTGTATGTATGATGTTGCAGCGTCTTACTGTTTCTCCTCCTCCTCCTCCTCCTCCTCCTCCTCCTCCTCCTCCTCCTCCTCTCCTCCTCCTCCAGAGCATGTTGACAGGACTGATGTATTACCAGCCAGAAGACCCCATCAGCTACCTTGAAGGATGCTTGAGGAAGGTCCGGGCGATGGGTGGTCCAGAGAAGCTGCAGTGGGACACGTTCCTCAGTCAAGAAGATGTTCAATCTACCACTGGGGGCTTAAACAAGAAGGCCCTCTTCCATTCAGGTGGATGACCGTTCTACAGGTGGTGGGTTTCAAGGTCTCTGTGTTAAGAGACCAGGCGTCCTTCCCTCTATATCTCCGGCTCCTGGATAGGTTCCTGGGAGCAGAACTGTATCTCCACCAGGCGTCCTTCCCTCTGAGAGGCATGGGGTCTCCATCTGGGTGGGGAAAGAGGTCCTTTGGGATCCTGGGAGCAGAACTATGTCTCCACCAGGTGTCCTTCTCTTTGAGTTGCATGGGGTCTCCGGCTCCTGGATGGGGAAAAGGGTCCTTTGGGATCCTGGGAGAAGAACTATGTCTCCACCAGGCGTCCTTCCCTCTGAGAGCATGGGGTCTCCAGCTGGATGGGGAAAAGGTCTTTTGGGATCCTGGGAGCAGAACTATGTCTCCACCAGGCGTCCTTCTCTTTGAGTTGCATGGGGTCTCTGGCTCCTGGATGGGGAAAAGGGTCCTTTGGGGTCCTGGGAGCAGAACTATGTCTCCACCAGGCATCCTTCCCTCTGAGAGGCATGGGGTCTCCAGCTGGATGGGGAAAGAGGTCCTTTGGGATCCTGGGAGAAGAACTACGTCTACACCAGGTGTCCTTCCATTCTGAGAGCATGGGGTCTCCAGCTGGATGGGGAAAGAGGTCCTTTGGGATCCTGGGGAAGAACTATGTCTCCACCAGGCGTCCTTCCCTCTGAGAGCATGGGGTCTCCAGCTGGATGGGGAAAGAGGTCCTTTGGGATCCTGGGAGAAGAACTATGTCTCCACCAGGCGTCCTTTCCTCTGAGAGCATGGGGTCTCCAGCTGGATGGGGAAAGAGGTCCTTTGGGATCCTGGGAGAAGCACTATGTCTCCACCAGGCGTCCTTCCCTCTGAGAGCATGGGGTCTCCGGCTCCTGGATGGGGAAAGAGGTCCTTTGGGATCCTGGGAGAAGAACTATGTCTCCACCAGGCGTCCTTCCCTCTGAGAGCATGGGGTCTCCAGCTGGATGGGGAAAGAGGTCCTTTGGGATCCTGGGAGAAGAACTACGTCTCCACCAGGCGTCCTTCCCTCTGAGAGCATGGGGTCTCCAGCTGGATGGGGAAAGAGGTCCTTTGGGATCCTGGGAGAAGAACTATGTCTCCACCAGGCGTCCTTCCCTCTGAGAGCATGGGGTCTCCAGCTGGGTGGGGAAAGAGGTCCTTTGGGATCCTGGGAGAAGAACTATGTCTCCACCAGGCGTCCTTCCCTCTGAGAGCATGGGGTCTCCAGCTGGATGGGGAAAGAGGTCCTTTGGGATCCTGGGAGAAGAACTATGTCTCCACCAGGCGTCCTTCCCTCTGGGAGCATGGGGTCTCCAGCTGGATGGGGAAAGAGGTCCTTTGGGATCCTGGGAGAAGAACTATGTCTCCACCAGGCGTCCTTCCCTCTGAGAGCATGGGGTCTCCGGCTCCTGGATGGGGAACAGGGTCCTTTGGGATCCCGGGAAGAAAAGCTTCATGTTTATCGGAGAGTTTTGCTTGCACATCCCTTAATGCACTTAGTCCTGGACTTCGTCACCATTCCTTTAGCGACCCCTCAAAACTGGAAAAAGGGACTTGCGACCGATCCTTGCACAGCATCCCCACCCTACAGGTAGTCCTCAATTTACAACAACTCGCTTAGGGACCGGAAGTTACAGCAGCACTGGGAAAAAGCGACGCGTGACCGTTATTCACACGTAATGACCGTTGCCGCGTCCCCGTGGTCACGTGACTTGACATTCGGAGGCTGGGCAAGAGATTCGTATTTATGACGGTGGCCGCGTGTTGAGGTCACGCTTTGCAACCTGACAAGCAAAATCAAGGAGGAAGTTGGATTTGCTTAACAACCGGGTGACTAATTGAACAACTACTACTAAGGTTGTAAAGGGGGGGGGGCAAAATTCACTTAACCGTTTCCTTGCTTAGCAACGGAACTTCTGGTCCCCATTGTGTCGTACATTGAGCACCGCCTTGTTCCTGTAAGGACCCACCCCACTTTGCATCTTAAGAAGACAGAACTCTTGGAATATTCCTTCCAACAGGCATCCTTTATTAAGAGAAAATTGTTGCAGGCGTTCTAGACAGGACTTGGGGCCCAAGCCCTACGGTTCAAGGTTTTAACGGGTCCCCAGCAGCCCCACCCCACCATCTTTCCAGCGACAATCCCAGGCGTTACATTTCCACCCCCTTTTTCCTCACTGCCGGCGGAAGGGAGACTTCAGAGGGGAGTAGATGAAAGCTGATGGCCCCATTGTTATGGTTAGTCCTTTTGGTGAGACCCACATTCAATCCCCTTTGAAGCTGTACTGAAAGAAGTGAGGGCCATAAAACCCCTTTGTTTGTTCACCCCCCCTTCCCCGTATGACAGAATCCAGAGAGGGCAGAAATGGGGTTTTCCATAGTCGATAACTAGAGATGAAATATAATTGGATTCTGACAGTTCCGTTGCCTTGCCTTGTCCTCTCCGATGAGTTTCCACTCCCCACAGAGGCGGTGACTTCTTTCTTCTCGCTTGCAGCTTCCCCCTCAGCCTCCTTCAGCTCCTACCAGGACGTATCCTGTGTGCAGAGCCAGTTCTCCATCGAGAGCGATTCCGACATGACCGAATCCACTGGGCTAATCCAGGAATATGACGTGTTTGACCCTGAACGGCCCCGTCCTAAGATCGTTTTTGTGATAGGTGAGAGGTTCGCTCAGAAGAAAGGTCTGGGCGGGAAGCAGATCCCTGGAGGGTTGGACTGGATGACCTTTGAGATCTCTTCCAGTCTTAGGATCCTGTGAGGTGTCAGAGGCCCAACTCCCTAGGATATGTCTGTGTTTCTTGCAGGAGCATCAGAGCTTCATTTGGGAGTTGAGAGACACATCAGGGGGGGGGAGAGAAGGTCATAGAATCATAGAGGCAGAAGGGACCTTGGAGATGGGGAGGGAGGGAGGAGGAGGAGGACTGTGGGGTGCTAGGCACTTGATGGTCTTCTTGCAAATGTTTCACTACCCTACTAGGTAACATCATCACTGCTAAAAGAGAGTGAGGTTTGTGGAGATGAGGAGGAGGAGGAGGAAATGGAGAAGGAGGCAAAGGAGAAAGAAGAAGGAGAAGATGGAGGGAAGGAGGAGGAGGAGAAGAGGGAGGAGGAAGAGATGGAAGAGGAGGAGGAGATGGAGAAGGAGAAGAAAGAAAGAGAAGGAGAAGATGGAGGGGAGGAAGAGGACAAGAGGGAGGAGGAGAAGATGGAGATGGAGAAGAAGGAGAAGAAAGAAGGAGAAGATGGAGGGAAGGAGGAGGAGAAGAGGGAGGAGGAAGAGATGGAGGAGGAGATGGAGATGGAGGAGGAGAAGAAAGAGAAGGAGAAGATGGAGGGGAGGAAGAGGACAAGAGGGAGGAGGAGAAGATGGAGATGGAGAAGAAGGAGAAGAAAGAAGGAGAAGATGGAGGGAAGGAGGAGGAGAAGAGGGAGGAGGAAGAGATGGAGGAGGAGGAGGAGATGGAGAAGGAGAAGAAAGAGAAGGAGAAGATGGAGGGGAGGAAGAGGACAAGAGGGAGGAGGAGAAGATGGAGATGGAGAAGAAGGAGAATAAAGAGAAGGAGGAGATGGAGGGAAGGAGGAGGAGAAGAGGGAGGAGGAAGAGATGGAGGAGGAGATGGAGATGGAGGAGGAGAAGAAAGAGAAGGAGAAGATGGAGGGGAGGAAGAGGACAAGAGGGAGGAGGAGAAGATGGAGGAGAAGGAGAAGAAAGGGAAGGAGAAGATGAGAGGGGAGGAGGAGGACAAGAGGGAGGAGGAGAAGATGGAGATGGAGAAGAAGGAGAAGAAAGAGAAGGAGAAGATGGAGGGGAGGAAGAGGATCAGAGGGAGGAGAAGATGGAGAGGGAGGAGAAGAAAGAGGAGGAGAAGGGGAGGAGAAGAAGGAGAAGATAAATCATAGAATCACAGGTTGGAAGGGACCTTAGAGATCTTCTAGTCCATCGTGATCAATTAGAACAACATCTGGAGAAGGATAGTTTACTTATCCTCTCTCTATATACAGCTCTAGAAAGAATCTCCTTTCTCAGCATAAACATTTGTCAAGGTACAAAAAAATTCCCCGTCTTTTTTTTTTTTTTTTTTTTTTGCAGCTAAGATTGAAAATTCGCAGGATTATTAGGAGAGATGTTTCTAATCCCTTCTTGTCTTCGGACTGCCTTATCTAGACCGGCCTCTTTGATTAAATCTGGTCCCGACGCTCGGGCGCCCCTTCGATCCTGCTTCCTGCCAAAATGACCCCCACTTTTCTACCTCGCAGGGGGTCCCGGGAGCGGGAAAGGGACGCAAAGCCGGAGGTTGGCCGCTCACTTTGGCTTCGTCGCCATCTCCGTCGGAGAAATTCTGCGCACTCAGACGCTCCGTCGTGTCGCCAGCGACAAGAAGTGGGAGCTCATTGCCAAGATTATTGCCGACGGAGAGTTAGCCCCGTCGGTGAGTGAGACGTGCCTTGAAGCTGCCGTTAGCCCCCTGACTCACACACACACATAGCCCTCACCTTACAGCCACAACCGAGCTCAACATTCCCCTTGCTAAGCAGGACACTTATTAAATGACGTTTGCCCCATGATACGACCGTTGACCGTTGTAGACCGTTGGGTCTACAAGGCACCTCACTGCCATCCTTCTTGAGATATCTCTTGTGTTTTCAGGAGACGACCGTTGAAGAGCTGAAGCAGCAGTTCATCAAGCACCCAAAGGCCAAAGGTTTTGCGGTGGATGGGTTCCCGCGAGACATTGGCCAGGCCTTCCTGTGTGAGGAGCAGGTGAGATGACGCTGCCAACATTCGTCCCTGAGAGATGGTAGGTTGGTGTCCTTCTTGGAGACCTCAGTTCTTCTCTCCACCTGCCCTTCCAGAACCTTTTCCCTACATCTTTCACCTGATGGTAGAGAGGCCAACAGGTGAGGCTGGCTTTTTCAGAGAAGAAGTAAATGTAGAGGGGGAAAAGTCCAGAGAAGAGCAACTAAGATGATCCAAGGCCTGGAGACTAAAACATAGGAAGAACGGCTGCGGGATTTGGGTTTGGCTAGTCTAGAGAAAAGAAGGAGTAGGGGGGACCTGATAGCAGTATTCCAGCATTTGAGGGGCTGCCACAAAGAAAAAGAGGGGGTCAACTTATTCTCCAAAGCACCTGAAGGCAAGACAAGAAACAATGGTTGGAAACTGATCAAAGAGAGAAGCAACCTGGAACTGAGGAGAAACTTCCTAACTGTGAGGACAATTAACCAGTGGAACAGTTGTGGGTGCTCCATCACTGGAGGCTTTGAAGAAGAGGCTAGACAGTCACTTATTTGAAGTTGTATAGGTTCACCTGCTTGAGCAGGGGGCTGGACTACTAGAAGACCTCCAAGATCCCTTCCAGCTCTATTCTATTCTGAAAAAAGAATGGCCTTTCCTTTGGACCGAAAGCAAGCAAGGTGGGATAAGACCAATCCAAGGTTGGCTTCTCACAATCCTATCCTCCATCCGTTGCCTTTCTTAGGTTGGTTCTCCAGATGTTGTAGTCTTCCTGGCATGCTCGAGTCAACATCTCCGGCAGCGACTAAAAGAAAGAGCTCAGGAACAAGGACGCTTGGATGATAACCCTCACGCCATTGAGCGCAGGCTGGAGACCTTCAAGCAAAATGCTCAGCTGATTGGGAAGTACTACCAGGAGAAGGGAGCCTTGGTCCGGGTGAGGATCGCAAGGGCAGGAATCCCAGAAGATGTCTAGGTTTGCTTTTCAGTGCCTTGCTCAATGACCCATTTCCTGAGAACCTCAGTTGCTTAGGGCACGGGCCAGAAGCTCTGCATGAAGCTGGTTTCCTGGGTGACCTAAGCAGAAGAAGTCATGCTTGCTAGGTTACTACGGTAGGAAAGAACGTTCCTTCAGCTGATCAAACAAGACTCCTAGCTTGACGTTAGAGTCATCCATCACCCCGAAGAGGGTGGTCAATATTTTGCCAGATTTCTTTGTCCCAAACCATCCCAAAGGTGCTGGGTTGACTTCCGAAGAGACGTGTGGGACAATGTCTTTGGAGATTCTCAGTCATCCAGGTCCACGGTTGTCCCAAAGGTGCTTTTTCAAAAGGCAACTGGACTTCCTTGGTTTTTCCTTGAAGAAGTTTTGACTGGTCAGAGCTGAAGAAGCTTCTGGGATGAGAAGCGAAACGTCTTCAGGGGAAAACCAAGAAAGTCCCGCTGCCTTTTGAAAAAGCACCTTTGGGACAACCGTGGACCTGTATGACTGAGAAATCTCCACAGACTTTGTCACACACGTCTCTTTGGCGGTCAACCATACCACTCAAAGCCCTTTTGGTATCTCAAGGACCATGGTTGCTGCCTTATAGGACCAATTTGGCTCCAGTTCAAAGTGACATCTGCTTTTAAGCCCGCTTTTTTCATAGTACTGAGGAACTTGATGATGCTGGAATTTCATAACAATATTTCTTTGCTATTATCACCCTTTGGAGAAGCAATACAGAGATATGTCTACAAATGTCCACTTGTTATCTTCTCCATCCCTTCTCTGAAGGGACGTTAGACACTTGAAACTGACGTCCAAAAGTAAAGACCTTTTGCACACATAGTAGGGAGAAGAACGGAGCAGAGGATTGGACCAAGACTGAGACCGTCTTTCTTCTCCTTTCCAGATCAATGCGGATGGAGAAGAAGATGAAATATTTGCTGCCATCAGTTCCTGCATTCAGCAACGGCTGCAGCCAGAGAGAAAAAGAATTCTGGGTGAGAAAGAATCTGCTTGTATTAAGGGACCAAAGAAACGCTCCCACACCATCTTACTCCACCTCAGAAAAATGTAGTAGGAGGAGGGAACATCTTGATCGCCTTCAGAGATGTTTCCTGGAGTGACCCAAAGCTATAGAAGCTGCTGGAGTTAAAAGCGGGGACCAGAGTCCTCTGTTGAGGATGGAGTCCATCTTCTAGACAGGGTTCTCCATACTTGGCAACTTTTAAGACTTGTGGACTTCCAATTCCCAGAATTCCTCAGCCAGCAGGAGAGTTGAAGTCCACAAGTCTCAAAATTGCCAAGTTTGGAGATTCTATTTCCAGGGAACCTCGAGAAGGATGAGTCTCGTTTGAACCTCAAAATGGGTTCATAGCTCATGTTCAACCAGAAGTTTGGAGATTCATGTTCTAGGGAATCTAGAGAAGGATGAGTCTTGTTTGAACCTGAAAATGGGTTCCTAGCTTGTGTTCAACCAGAACTTTGGAGATTCCTGCTCTAGGGAACCTAGAGAAGGATGAGTCTCGTTTAAACCTCAAAATGGGTTCATAGCTCATGTTCAACCAGAAGTTTGGAGATTCCTGTTCTAGGGAACCTCGAGAAAGATGAGTCTCGTTTGAACCTCAGAATGGGTTCATAGCTCATGTTCAACCAGAAGTTTGGAGATTCCTGCTCTAGGGAACCTCGAGAAGGATGAGTCTCGTTTGAACCTCAAAATGGTTTCATAGCTCGTGTTCAACCAGAAATACAAGCAACGGTTGTGTCAACCCTTTGAGTTTGGGAACTAGGGAGATCTTCGCCATCTCCCCCACCTTCTGTGGGCTAAGACCTCCTTTGTATGATATTTGGCTGGACTGAGGCCGTTCCTTCTGTCCCCCAAGATTATTCTCAAGGCCTATTAGGAGTGACAGCTTAGCAAGGGTCTCCACCAACTTCTGCTCAACTTCTTCCCATTGCAAAATTCCTCTTTTCCTGACGCACATCTGGAATCCTTTCGGGGCTAGAATAAGAGGATTGCGGGCTGTTGGCACACACATTTTAAACCTCCCTTTAACTTTTGACTGTTCTTGCAATCCTGGTTTTTTCCCCCACCAGAAGTGTGTTGTTTTTTTCTCATAAATCTTCCAGATATATAATTATCTTGTTTTCTTTGGCTTTGGGGTGTGTGTGTGTGTTTGTCTAGATTTGCCACTGCAGAGTTTCTTCAGCCCGTGCCAGGACTCTCCAAAGGAAGAGCAGAGAAAGGAGCAGGTGAGGTCACACCCTCTTGATACAGTCCAGACCTGGTTCTTGGCCTGGCTTCCGAGTTGTTGTTTTCCTGAACCTGGGTCTTCATCAGAGCAGGAGCTGAAACTGACTGGGTGGGAGTTCCTGGTGGGAGAAGGTTGGAGACAGCAGCCAGGGGTCAATGACTGACATTGATGGATGGCAGGCAATTAACCTGCCTGTTAAGCAAACAGGAATGGAAAGAAAACACAGGACAGGGCCAAGAGGCAGAAGAATTGAGCGGCTGGTGGACAGGGTCAGAGCTACTGTTGGGTTCAGCCAGGGCCCAAAGTGGAAAGGACATCTCCTTGGTCAGCCTGTCCATTTTTTTCTTCTCTCTCTCTCTCCCTCCTGCTCTGTCTCTCTCCTTCTCTCCTTCCTTCTCTTTCCCTCCTCTCTTTCTCTCTCTCCTTCCTTCACTCCCTCTCTCCCCCCTCCTCAATGTCTCTTTTCCTCTCCCTCTTTCTCTCTCTCTCCCTCCCTCCTTCTCCCTTTCTGTCTCTCCCCCTTCTGTCTCTCTCCTTCTCTCTCCTTCCTTCTCTCTCCCTCCTCTCTTTCTCTCTCCCTCCTTCTGTCTCTCTCCTTTCTCTCCCCCTCCTCTCTTTCTCTCTCTCCCTCCTTCACTCCCTCTCTCTCCCCTCCTCTCTGTCTCTTCCTCTCCCTCCTTCTCACTCCCTCCTTCTATGGTTCTCTCTCTATGTCTCTCTCCCTCTCCTTCCTTCTCTCCCTCTCCCTCCTTCCCTCCTTCTCCCTTTCTGTCTCTCCCTCCTTTCTTCTCTCTCCCCCTCCTCTCTTTCTCTCTCTCCCTCCTTCACTCCCTCTCCCTCCTTCTCTCTCTCCCCTCCTCTCTCTTTTCCTCTCCCTCCTTCTCTCTCTCCCCCTCCTTCTCTGGTTCTCTCTGTGTGTCTCTCTGCCTCTCCTTCTCCCTCTCTCCCTCTCCCTCCTTCTGTCTCTCTCCCCTTCTCTCTCTCCCTTCTCCCTGTCTCCCCCTTCTCTCCCCCTCCTTCTCTCTCTCCCTCCTTCTCTCTCTCTTTCTCCTTCTTTTCCACTTTGTTCTTCTCCTTCTCTTTCCCCTTTCTTCCATCTCCAACAAATCAGCCTTACTAGACATCTGCCCTCATTGCTATTCAGCTCCCGTCTGTGGGCACCCGTGGTGGCTGCCCACCGTGCTCCCTCCTTCTCCCGTCATGCCTCCAACCGTCTCTATATAGGGAGGTAAAAATAACCATGCAGGCTGGCCGGTGGTGGAAGCACACACAATCGTCTCTCTGTGGCCGCCTTTGTCTGCCTTCCCCCTCCAGCACTGAGAGGTAAGGCTGAGCTGTTTTCCAGGATTCATTTTATTTTGCTGAAGACAGGACATCCTTTGGGGAAGGAAAAATGGAGAGGAGAACAGCGAGTGTCTTGGTTTTCTTCTTGATCTCATTCAGCATGGATCCTTAGGAAGATAAACACATTTCTCCGATAGTTAGAGAACCAAGAAAAAGCTCTGGGTAGGGGTGTGCAACAGTTGTTGTTGTTGTTGTTATTATTATTATTATTATTATTATTTTAAAGGGATTTTCAACAAAGTGAGCTCGGGCACAAATGTTGTGGATAGACGCAGCAAAACCAACAGGCGGTGCTTTTGACCCAGAGGCGATTGTGTGCATGTGTGTCTCTGCACCAGCTTTTGGGGTGCAATAACCTTGACTGACCTCTTCAGTTTTGGTCTCTGTTTCTCCAAAGCTTCTGGGGGGGGCTTTTAAATATGTTTTTCAAGGAAGGGGGGTTCTCTTTCTTTCTCCTGCCCACCCCCACCCCCAAATCCAACACTGCCCTGGTTAAACAGCAGGAGTTTACTTTTTCTGCTTTGTTCCAGAAGGAACGGAGAGAAAGGCGGATAACTTCCGGCCCCAATTTTAACATCGCACCAAAACACTTCCTAATAAACGACCTCGGGTATAAATTGAAAAAATAAAATAAAATCCCCAGCCAGATTTGGAGGTGATAAAAAGGATCATTTGGGGTGCAAAGTGTAGATAACCACAGGAACCTGGAGGAAATCTGGATGCTGGCTTTAGCAAGAGGGAGAGCAGATCCTGTTTTGTTTTCCTTCTTCTTTCTTTCATTCTTTCTTGGAAGTAAAATTCTGTTTTCCCAGGATCTAAAGACTTTTGAACCATCCTGGTGGGCTGCCCCATTTAAAAGGCAAGAAAAGTGTGTGTGTGTGGGGGGGGGGGGAATTGGTTAGCTGCTTTTTTTACCCAGCCAGATCCTCACCTGCAGAAAGCTAGCATCTCAGGACAGCCTCCCCGTACGCTGATTTAACCCGGCCTTCCCCAAGGATCTAAACAGCAATTTTAGCATGTGCATAGCAGTCTCGGCCTCCCCTTCTCTCCCCCCCCACTCCACAACCTCCTGTAAGGTAGGCTGGGATGACAAGAGAATTAAATATAGCTGTCTGGGAAGCGTTTGTGGCTAAATTTGGGACGCAGCCAAGTAGGTAAGGATGCTAAAATTCAGAATATCCCCATTGGTTATCCTGGGGGTCTTAACTGCACTGCCTGGCGAGACAACACAACATACAGACACACACACACACACGTATAACCCTTCTTCTTTGCAGTTAGAAAACCCACAGAGGTTCTAGATTCTCCACGGAGGAAGTTCTGGGACTTTGTGTTGCTTTTAACAGCCCACACAGCTGTCATTCAGCACTGCATCACCTCATTGTGATGATGGGGTTAGCTCATCATAATCACCACATCGCCCTGAGGTTAGGGAGGAAGGTGTAACTCCAGATACCAGACATCATTAACCATCATTCTCCACCTCGTGTTTCCTGACCTCTGCTGCAGGATGTCTAACATACTTTTCAACTGACGGGGAAGATCACTTGGTATTTTTTTTTTTTGTCCGTGCCCGGTGTATAAGCTTCTCTTTATTTGGGGGCATTTAGAGAGCCCTTTGAACCATCCTTGGGGGGGGGGAAAGGGGTGGCCCATTGAAAAGGCAGGGAAAGAAGGAAGACATTTAACTGGCTGCTTCCTTGCCTTGCCAGTTCCTTGCTTGCAGAAAGCTAGCATCTCAGGACAGCCTCTCCCCATGGTGATTTAAATCTGGGATATTAAGACAGCAATTTTAGGCAGGTTTTTTCTCTCCTGGTGCTTTCAAGGGGGTGTGTTTTTGGTGAATGTGTGGCCTTTTTAGAAGAGAAGAGAAGAGAAGAGAAGAGAAGAGAAGAAAAGAGAAGAGAAGAGAAGAGAAGAGAAGAGAAGAGAAGAGAAGAGAAGAGAAGAGAAGAGAAGAGAAGAGAAGAGAAGAGAAGAGAAGAGAAGAGAAGAGAAGAGAAGAGAAGAGAAGAGAATATGGAATAGAATGGAATGGAAGAGAAGAGGAGGAGAGAAGAGAAGAGAAGAGAAGAGAAGAGAATATGGAATAGAATGGAATGGAATAGAATAGAATAGAATAGAATAGAATAGAATAGAATGGAATGGAATATGGAATGGAATGGAATGGAATAGAATGGAATGGAATGGAATGGAATAGAATAGAATAGAATAGAATAGAATAGAATAGAATAGAATAGAATAGAATAGAATAGAATGAGAAGAGAAGAGAAGAGAAGAGAAGAGAAGAGAAGAGAAGAGAAGAGAAGAGAAGCTGGAAGGGACCTTGAAGGTCTTCTAGTCCAGCCCCCTGCTCAAGCAGGAGAACCTATACCATCTTAGACCTACACCATCTCTTTTGATGCGGCGTTTTGCAGAAAGGGAGAATTCAAACTCTTGACATGCTTCAACACCCCCTTCCCCCTCCAAGATCCACTTTAAACTCCAGGAAGAAATTTAAAACTTTGCTCTAGCACCTAACTCACCTTCTCCAGCCAGATATATGACCCTGAGTTGCATTTTGCAAAACCTCAAAGGAGTTAACCTTATTAGGTGTAAAAAAAAAAGAGAGAAAGTGAGATGTGTAACTAGACCTGGTTGCTTCTCCCCTCAAACCGTGCCAACGTCTATTCTGGGAGACCCTCCTCTCCCAGCATCTTCCTGAAATTACATTGGCAGGGTTTTTTGGGGGGTGGGTGGGATGTGGGGGTGGGGTGGACTAGCCCAATATCAAGATAAGCTGCTGTTCAGCCATGAAATTCGACGCCACCCAAAGATGCGTCCGACATGCAGTCGCGATCCGATTCACGCTTTGGAGAAGTCCGCATGGTGGACTTCAGCTGTTGACCTTTTGCAGTGGAGAAACTGAGGCCCAAAGGATCAGGTAGCAAGCCAGGATTGCAAGCCAGGATGCCAGGATTTCACTGATAGCTCAGACAGGAGCAGCGATTTAATGTGACTCAAAGAACTGTTTGGGTCAGCAACGCAACTCATTCTTTATTTGTAAGAGTTGGAGAAGAAATGGAATAAGAGATCCATTTCTCGGTGAGTTGTTTTTTCCCCCTGCAAAATTCAGGCTGCTTTTCACAGAACTGAAATGAAATCACCCCAAAGGTTGTAAAACTAACGATTTTGGGAAAACTTAACCCGTGTTTTGTCTTGAAATTAGCCTTCCATCTGGATTGATGGATTGATCCACTATGGAGTCCTTGTTGATTCTTAGATAGTTCTTCCAAGCTTGGTCTTTCAGCAGTTCTGGGGGGGGAGGGGTGTCTATCCATCCACTTTGCAGTGGCCATCTTCACAATTACAACTTCCCAAAAGAAGAAAGATAAAATAAGTCAGATCCCCATATTATATAGTGCAGAAGAAGGCGAGGGTTATGCTATACCATTTCAGAGAAGTGTCCAGTCTCTTCTTAAAAACCTCCAGCGATGGAGCGCCCACGATTTCTGAAGGCAACTTCTGTCCCACTGGTTAATTGTCCTCCCGGTCAGGAAGTTTCTCCTTAGTTCCAGGTTGCTTCTCTCCTTGATCAGTTTCAATCAGAATAGAGCTGGAGGGGGCCTTGGAGGTCATCCAGTCCAACCCCTTGCTCAAGCAGGAGACTCTATACAATTTGAGACAAGAGACTGTCCAGTCTCTTCTTAAAAGCTTCCAGTGATGGAGCACCCACAACTGTCTGAAGGCAAAGCTGTTCCACTGGTTGATTGTCCTCCCTGTCAGGAAGTTTCTCCTTAATTCCAGGTTGTTTCTGTCTTTGATCAGTTTCCATCTATCATTTCTTGTTCTGCCCTCAGGCGCTTTGGAGAATAATTTGACTCTCCTGTTCTTTGTGGCAGCCCCTCAAACACTGGAAAACTGCTATCATGTCCCCGCTAGTCCTTCTTTAGAGTGGCCAAACCCAAATCCCGCAGCCGTTCTTTGTATGTTTTAGTTTCCAGGCCTTGGATCATCTTAGTTGCTCTTCTCTGCACTTTTTCCAAAGTCTCAACGTCTTTTTTGTAATGTGATGACGTTACATTACATTGGATATTACATGGTCCACTCACCACAAGGCCTGGGAATAATGAGCGTTTTAGTCCACCTTCCCCACCCAAGGCTGACCTAGACACCAGGCTGAAGAAGCAGCTGAATGCTTGAGCCCAGAAAGCAAATCCAACGATATTTTTATGGAGGGCAAGGAGCAAAAGAAAGATTTGGAGAACTTAATAATAATAATAATAATAATAATAATAATAATAATAATAATAATAATAATAATAATAATAATAATAATAATATGATTATGATTATGATAATGTAATAATGAGGAGGAGGAGGAGGAGGAGAAGAAGATGATGATGGAAGGGACCTTGGAGGTCATCTAGTCCAACCTCCTGCTCAGGCAGGAAACCCTATACCATTTCAGACAAATGACTGTCCAGTCCGAAATGATATAGGGTTTCCTGCCTGAGCAGGGGGTTGGACTTGATGACCTCCAAGGTCCCTTCCAACTTTATTATTATTATCATTATCATTATTATTATTGTTGTTATTGTTATTATCATTATTATTATTATTATTATTACCAAAGCCATCTGCAATGTAGTCCTGACTGGCATCCAAAAAAGCGAGAAAAGAAAAATCATGTCTGATGGATGAGTGTGAGAAGGATTAGCCGGCAAAGAAGGTTGCCATTGCCCAGGGTACGCCCGATTGTGGCTTGAAATATTGCTCCACAATCTTCGAGGAGGCTCCTTCTGTGTACCCCAATGACGAAGGAGGAGGAGGAAGGAGGAGGAAGAGGAGAAGAAGGAGACAAAGGAGGAGGAGGAGAAGGAGAAGGAGAAGGAGAAGGAGAGGAAGAGGAGAAAGAGAGGAAGAGGAAGAGGAAGGACAAGGAGAAGGAGAAGGAGAAGAAGAAGAAGAAAGAAGAAGAAAAAGAAGAAGAAGAAGAAGAAGAAGAAGAAGAAGAAGAAGAAGAAGAAGAAGAAGAAGAAGAAGAAGAAGAAGAAGAAGAAGAAGAAGAAGAAGAAGAAGAAGAAGATGATGATGATGGAAGGGACCTTGGAGGTCTTCTAGTCCAACCCCCTGCCCAGGCAGGAAACCCCATACCATTTCAGACAAATGGCTGTCCAGTCTCTTCTTAAAAACTTCCAGTGTTGGAGCATCCACCGCTTCTGGAGGCAAGCAGTTCCACTGGTTAACTGTTCTAACTGCTCTTCTCATCTCCTGCTTTACCCACCCAAAAACTTCCCTGTCTGAGACCCAGCAGGCCTACCTGAGGAATTTCATCCTTCAGTTTCCCCCCCCACACACACACACACCGCTGCCCAGGAAAGCTGGTCCTTCTTTCCTCTGCCCTGTTGACGCTGAGGTTGCCTTCCTAAGGCCTGCCGGCCCATCCGAGGCAGGAAGCGGTTGCCGTGGAAACCGCTTCCCAGGTGAGGCATCCCTTCACGTAGCTCTGAGTCAGAGGCTGGCTCCTGGGTTACACATTGACAAGCCATCCTCGGGCTCTTGTTTTTCCTCCGTTGGGCAGTTGCCTGGGTGAATCGACCCGGGAGGTTTGGAAAAAAGGACTCGGTGGAATCTGCCTTCAAAGCTCAAAGCTCCTCAGATCTCCCAGCTGGGAAAAAAAAAAGGGAAGAGGGGAAAAAAAATAAAATTAGTCGCCAAAGTGTCAAAGCCCAGATCGGTTTGGCTGTTCCAGAATAGATTGATGAGGTAAAGCTGTTTTTTTGTTTTTTTTTTATTGTTTTGTTTTTACATCCTCCAGCATCCGTTAGAAGAGGACAGAAGCTTTTTTTTTCCCCCCCAAAAGTAATTGATGTTTATTTTGCTCTTTTGGGCTGGTACTAAAGCTAGACAATTGCATCAATTCTAAATGTTGCATACACAGTTCCCACAGGAGAGTACTTATTTGAGTTGGCCATTAGGGACATTTAACCCCCCCCCCCAAAAGGAGATGGGAAGGATTTAAAGACAAGGCGACAGTTGGGAGAAGTCATCAGGACTTGGTTTTTTTGGTCTGGATTCTTATCCTGTCTGGTTTTTGGAAAGAGATTGGAGCCATCAAGGCATTTCCTGAGCTGTTGGGATGACGCCTTTCAAGAGTTGTGATCTTTTAGTCTAATCAGACCTTCTGTTTTCTTCCAGACAGAGGAAGTTGTCACCCCAGAACCCTTCAGAATGGCAGCAGGTCAGTAACTTTTCTTTCTTTCTTTCTTTCTTTCTTTCTTTCTTTCTTTCTTTCTTTCTTTCTTTCTTTCTTTCTTTCTTTCTTTCTCTTTCTTTCTTTTCTTTTCTTTCTTTCTTTCTCTCTTTCCTTCCTTCCTTCTTCTTTCTTTCCTTCTTTCTTTCCATTCCCTCCCTCCCTCCCTCCCTTCCTCTTCTCTCTCTGTCTCTCACTTCTTCCTTCCTTCCCTTTCCCTCCCTCCTTTTCTTTCTTTCTTTCTTTCTTTCTTTCTTTCCATTCCGTCCCTCCCTCCCTTCCTCTCTTTTCTCTCTCTCTATCTCTCACTTCTTCCTTCCTTACCTTTCCCTCCCTCCCTTTCTTTCCTTCCTTCCTTCCTTTCTTTCCTTCCTTCCTTCCTTTCTTTCCTTCCTTCCTTCCATTCCCTCCCTCCCTCCCTCCCCTCCTTCCTTCCTCTTTTTTCTCTCTCTCTATCTTTCACTTCTTCCTTCCTTACCTTTCCCTCCCTCCCTTTCTTTCTTTCTTTCCTTCCTTCCTTCCTTCCTTTCCTTCCTTCCTTCCTTCCTTCCATTCCCTCCCTCCCTCCCTTCCTTCCTTCCTCTTTTTTCTCTATCTCTCACCTTCCTTCCTTCCCTTTCCCTCCCTCCCTCCCTCCTTTCTTCCTTCCTTCCTTCCTTCCTTCCTTCCTTCCTTCCTTCCTTCCTTCCTTCCTTCCTTCCTTCCTTCCTTCCTTCCTCAAGCCAACTTGAATAGTTAATGTCAGACAAATCTCTGTTGATCCTCACCTCACCAATACCTCTTTAGGATGTTCCAACAGCCCAAGATGCTCCATTCCTCCCGAATATATTCCCCCCAATTTTTCCCCCCAAAAGTGAAAATTTAGTGTCCATTTTATCCTCTCATCCATTCCTCAAGAGAACAGCATCAAACCAACATCAACCATTAGCCTAGGACTGGGGCGACGGCGCGCGTGCCCACAGAGAGGGCTCTGAGTGCCACCTCTGGCACCCGTGCCATAGGTTCGCCACCACTGTCCTATAGACTGTGTTTCCTCTGGAATTCCTTTCATTGGGTGCTAAAAGCAAGGGGGGAGAAATATACAAAAACTTTCAATTCAGACATTCCGACTAGACTTTGGAGACTTCATAATTTCCTTCCTGCTCACTTCTCCAGCCCTGCTAGGATGTAATTCTAGAAAGCTGTTCTCAAAGGAGAGTTCTCACTACAGGTTGTCCATGAAATCCGAAACGGGCGGTTTTATTTTTAGCTCTCCTGCTTGGTGGTCTTTAACATTTTCAGTCAGGTCTGGAAATGTTTCCGAGCTCCTAAAAAGCATTCTTCCAAAGGAACTGTAGCAAAATTAACGCACCCCTCTGTTTTGTGTTCCAATAATTGCAGCCCACAGAAATTGGGAAATGAAACTTGGGGGTGCTGCTTCCTACAGTGCCTGAGACATGTGTTGTGAAATAACCTCGTTATTGAGACTTATATCAATTTATATAAGTGGGGGTTCACATCTTTTGCAGCAATACAGACACACAGACAGATGATATAGACAGGCAGATAGAAGACAGATGATAGATGGATGAAAAGAGATAGATTGATGATAGATTAGATATAGATAGGTAGGTAGGTAGGTAGATAGATAGATGATAGATAGATAGATAGATAGATAGATAGATAGATAGATAGATAGATAGATAGATAGATAGATAGACAGACAGATAGACAGACAGACAGATAGACAGACATAAAGACAGATAGATAGATAATGGATAGATAGATAGATAGATAGATAGATAGATAGATAGATAGATAGATAGATAGATAGATAACATGATAGATAACATGATAGATGATAGAGATTGATGATAGATAGATAGATAGATAGATAGATAGATAGATAGACAGATTAGATGATAGATTAGATATAGATAGACAAACAAACAAGCTGACAGACAAATTGAGTAGATAAAGTTGAATGGGTAGATAGGTAGATAAATAGAGTTGGATGGATAGATAGATGGACAGGAGTAGATCAGTTGAAGGGATAGACAGACAGACAGACAGACAGACAGACAGACAGATATAGATAGGCAGATAGAGAAGTTTAGCTAGATAAGTTAAATGGATAGGTAGATGAGTTTACAAACCAAGATGGGGGACTTATACGAGCAACCAAGAACTAACTTCTCCGCCAGACCATAACAGGTTTTTCCTTCCCTTTTTTTTCCTTGCAGAAAAATTGAAAAATCACAAAATCATCTTTGTGGTGGGTAAGTCTTAAGGCATCACAAAATATTTCTTTGGGTTCCCCCCCCCAAAAAAAAAGACTTTTAAGGGCTTTTCAACTGGGTTCTGAGGTGGGAGGGGTTGCTCTTGACAATCAACTCAACCGTTCCCCAACTCAACATAGAATAAAACCGATTTTGGGTGCAAAGCAAGAGAAGGACCCCTCCCTCCAGATTTGGCTCTGCATGCCGGGGTCTTTTAAGAATATATTGCTTTATTTTTCCAGGTCAGAAAAAATAACTTCCGGTTGATTCCTTCTTCTGTGTTCATATTTATATGTTCCTTGCATTTAGAGGATTGCGGTTTTTAAAATGTCTCAACTGTTATTGGCCGAAGGCAGCAAGCACAATGTCCGTTTCTTACACCATTCAACGTGGCTTAGGGGGGGCGCGTTGTCCCCCCCAAAATAGGGTGCGGTGCTGCTGCAATAAAGTCGGACCTAAACTAAAGGAAAGTTTCAGCTCTTCCTGGGAAGAAAGCTACCATCTAGGCTACCATCTATTTATGGAATTCACTTCCTGAAGGGGTCGTGACAGCTGTCAGCCTTGACAGCTTCAAGGCAGGGCTAGATAGATTCATGGATGCCAAGTGTATCGGTGGCTATTAAAACGGATGTCCATGTGCCGCCTCTATGTTGGTTGAGGCAGGCAGGATTCCCTTGGGTACCATTTGTTGGGGGTCAAGGGAAAGGGAGGGTTTTGCCTTCTCTTTCTGCTCAAGATCCCCATGTACATTTGGTGGGCCACTGTGTGACACAGAATGCTGGACTCGATGGGATTTGGCCTGATTCAGCATGGCTCTTCTTATGTTCTTAGGCAAAATTATTTTTCTTTCCTCATTCCGTGTCCGATTGCTGTATGTCCCCTGCAGGAGGACCCGGATCTGGAAAGGGAACACAATGCGAGAAAATTGTCCAAAAATACGGCTACACTCACTTGTCCACCGGTGACCTGCTGCGGGAGGAAGTCGGTTCTGGCTCAGACAGAGGGAAGACGCTTTCGGCCATCATGGAGAAAGGAGAGTTGGTCCCTCTGGTGAGTTAGAAGATCTTCTGATGCTCCTCAGCCATGGAACTCTTCAATGCTGTTGGGTTCCTTCATCTCCCATTCTTAAATCCCAACGCAATTTGGCTCTCTCAGTCAGAATAGAAATGGAAGGGAAGATGGTCTTCTAGTGCACCTCCCTGTTCAAGCAGGAGATCCTATTCCTGTTCAATTAAGTCTTATCTTAAAGATGTCCAGTGATGGAGCATCCACAACTTCTGGTGGCAAGCGGTTCCACTGGTCCTCACTGTCAGGAAACTTCTCCTCAATTCCAGCTTGTTTAGTTAGTCAGTCAGTTAGTTAGTTAGTTAGTTAGAAATATCCCATTAGTGGGGGAACCCAACAAAATCCAAGATCCTTTCACCATTCTGTGAATCCAGAGTTCTGGAATTTTCCCCCCAAAATACTCTTCACTGCATCTCTTCGTCCGCAGGACACGGTCCTTGACATGTTGAGAGACGCCATGTTGGCCAAAGCAGACAAGTCCAAGGGCTACTTGATTGACGGCTACCCCCGGGAGGTGAACCAAGGCGTGGAATTTGAGAAGAAGGTAGAGAACCTGGGGCTGAATTATTTACCTGGGTGTGCAAAGCATGTTTGAGCATAATGCGCAAATTGGTGGGTTTGCATGCTCCTAAGTCCTAAGTTCGATGTCTGGCATCTCCAGAGGGAAAAGATTTTAGAGCTAGGAAATGTTTCTCTATTGTTTTAGGGGTTTTTTTTTCCTCCAGGGAGCTTTTGATTTTGCAACAGCAGACGTTGTTGTTACTGAATTATTATTAATATGATTGGAGGATTTCCTTCAGTGCTGTCCCTGTTAAGAACACCATAAGCCGCAAGAGGGCAGTGCAATCTTTTCTCACCCAAGAATATGGATCCGTTGGGTTTTTTTTTTTTTCTAACTCTTGTAAGTTTTGCTGAATTGTTTGGTTGGTTGGTTGGTTGGTTTTGCCATCCCATCATTATCAATCGTTCAATGGAAAGCACCTGGTGAAATTTGCAACATGTGAAGATGGACTTGTGTGGATGACCAAATCATTGCAAACTTGGTCTTCTCCTTCTCCTTTTCACCTATCTCCTTTTCATCTATCTCCTGCTGCTCCTCCTCCATCTTTTCATCTTCTCCTTAACCATGTCCTCCTTTTTCCTTCTCCTCCTTCACTTTCTCATCTATTCTCCCCTTCTCCTCCTCCTCCTCTCTCTTTTCATCTATCTTCTTCTCCTTCTCCTCTTTCTCATTCTATTTCTCCTCCTCCATCTTCTTTTTATCTATCTTCTTCACCTTCTCTTCCTCCTCCTTTCTCATCTGTATTCTTCTCCTCCTTCCCCTTTTCACCTACCTACTTTTCATCTATCTCCTCCTCCTCTCTCTCTTTTCATCTATCTTCTTCTCCTTCTCCTCTTTCTCATTCTATTTCTCCTCCTCTGCCTCTTCCTCCTCCTCCATCTTCTTGTCATCTATCTTCTTCACCTTCTCTTCCTCCTTTCTCATCTGTATTCTCCTCCTCCTTCCTCTTCTCACTATCTACTTTTCATCTATCTCCTCCTCCTCTTCATCTATCTTCTCAACCTTGTCCTCTTTCTCCTTCTCCTTCTCCTCTTCTTCCTCTTCCTCTTCTCCTCCTCCTCCTCCTTTTCATCTATCTTCTCCTTAACCTTGTCCTCCTCTTTCTCCTTCTCCTCTTCTTCCTCTTCCTCTCCTCCTCAACTTGATTCCTCTTTTGACCTTCCCTGAGCAGATTGCTGCCCCCACTCTGCTGCTGTACGTGGACGCTGGGAAGGACACAATGGTGAAACGGCTGCTGAAACGGGGAGAAACCAGCGGGCGCGTGGATGACAATGAGGAGACCATCAAGAAGCGTTTGGACACCTATTACAAGGCCACAGAGCCGGTCATCGCCTATTACGAGAAGAAGGGAATTGTCCGCAAGGTGAGTCAGGATGGTGGATTGAAATCTCTCATACAAATTTATCCTTTGTTTGAAATTAGTAATGCCATTTTGGGGAGATGTATTTTGCACCAGAGAGAGTCATTTCAGCCACATGAAATTGGCTAAGCCATTTGCTCCTTCCTTCCTTCCTTCCTTCCTTCTTGGTTTGGATGAGGGGATAGATAGGGAACTCATCAAATTTGCAGACAACACCAAGCTGGCAGCAATAGCCAACACTCCAGAAGACATGCTTAGGATACATGAGGATCTGGACAGACTGGAACACTGGGTGCTATCTAACAAAATGAAATTCAATGGTGAAAAAAGGAAGGTTCTACATTTAGGCTAGAAAAATGCACAGGTGTAGTATAGGTGGTACCTTGCTGAATAGTAGTGACTATGAGAGGGATCTCAGAGTCCTAGTGGACAATCCCTTAAATAGGAGCCAGCTGTGTGCTGCAGCTGCTGAAAAAGCCAACACAGTGCTGGGCTGCATTAACAGAGGGATAGAATCAAAATCATGCAAAATGTTAATACCACTTTACAAATCCTTGGTAAGGCCACACTTGGAATACTGTGTCCAGTTTTGGTCACCACGATGTAAAAAAGATGTTGAGACTCTAGAAAGAGTACAGAGAAGAGCAACAAAGATGATTAGGGGACTGGAGGCTAAAACATATAAGGAATGGTTGCTGGAATTGGGTATGTCTAGTTTAATGAAGAGAAGGATGAGGGGGGACAGGATAGCAGCATTCCAGTATCTCAGGGGCTGCCCCAAAGAAGAGGGAGTCAAGCTGTTCTCCGAAGCCCCTGAAGGCAGGACAAGAAGCAACGGGTGGAAACTAATCAAGGAGAGAAGCAACCTAGAACTAAGGAGAAACTTCCTGACAGTGAGAACAATTAACCAATGGAACAACCTGCCTCCAGAAGTGGTGAATGCACCAATACTGGAAGTGTTTAAGAAGAGACTGGACAGCCATTTGTCTGAAATGGTATAGGGTTTCCTGCCTGAGCAGGGGGTTGGACTAGATGACCTCCAAAGTCCCTTCCAACTTTTTATATTATTATTATTATTATTATTATTATTATTATTATTATTATTATTATTATTATTATTATTATTTTGAACTGACCCAGCTTTCGCAGGCAAAGAAAGGACACCCAGTTCTGAGTTGTGAGGATGGGTCATTCATTATTCTTAGGAACTTCTTTCCAGGTCTTATCCTGCTCAGCATAGCAAGGCGCTGACTAACTAGCTGCCAGGGGAGGGAAGAGGTCAGCGTCAACATTGGGAGGATTTCAGAGAGAAGCAGAAGGGAAATGGAACTTGGGTGGGGAGGAAGCAATTTCCAAGATTTGAAGGGTTGACCTTGTGGTAGGACCAACATTGGAAGACGAATCCTCTGCAGCCAAACAGACTTGGGGGTGGGGGGTCTTATCTTCAGACCTAGATGGGGTGTTTTGGGGTTTACCCACCATCCTAAACCATGAGATGTTCAAACATTGTTTATGGGATGAAGAAGGGTTGAGTGTGTGCTCAACAGCCAAGCCCAGAGCATGGATTGAAGGCACCAAGCTTGGCTTCCCCTTGGAATCCACATGATGGCTTAGCAAGGTGTACGAACCCGGGCACCAAGTTGGCCAGGGAGAAGATAGAACCCTCCACACTAGATCAAACGGGTCTTCTCGTGGTCCTCCCGTTCTCCAAACCCTCTCTCTTTGATAGCCACCTAAGCTGGTGGACATCTCTTCAACATTCAACCTGGCTAGGATTCCTTCAAGAAGGGCGATCCCTTGGCCTCTGTGGTGGGGTGGACAGCGTTGCTTTGATATTGTCTCAGAAGAAGGCATCTCCAGGATTTCTCCTTGCTGAGCCCTCTGTCTTTCTCTCGTCTTCAGGTCAACGCGGAAGGCACGGTAGATGAAATCTTCAAGCAGGTCTGCACTCATCTGGATGTCCTCAAGTAAACTCTCCCATCTTTTCATCCTCCCCCACCCTTCTTCCAAGACCTAGACCTGTGTAGATGCGCCCCCTCCTCTCCCCTTGGTTCTGCCTCCCTTTTCATCTCCAAAGACCGCCGGGGGAGGAAGTGGCTTCATCCTGTTTTCGTGGACAGAGGCCCGTGGAGGAAATTGCAAGGACAATGCGCTTGGCTTCCTTAAACCTCCTCTCGCAAAGTAAAGCTGGCTTTCATGAGATGAGATGTTTTTATTCTTTGCTTTAACAAAAAAAAAAAAGTTTTTCACATCGTGGGGGAAGAAACGTGTCTTCTCCATCTTCTTTCCAAGAATGGAGGAGCCCTCTTCTGCAGATGCCAAGGTGGGTTGAGGACAATCTGTAACCCTTCCAGATCCCGTCCTCCTCCGTCAGTGCCTCCCAAACACTCCCAGATCTGGAGGGGGGGAAAGGAGGCTGGCTGGAGAACGATGGGTCTTGTAGTCTGAAGTCCCTGGAGCGCTTTCCACCTGGACAGGAACAAATCAGGAGGAGTTTTTGAGGCTTTGCAACCACCTTTCGGATCTGCAGAAGTCAAAATTCTGGGACAGGCTGTTCAATGTTTTTGCTTTAGATCTGTTAGCCTGGCAGGAAATAAGATCCTTTAGAGGCTGCATTTCTACATGCAGGCAGGATTTACCTGGCCAAGTTTACTGCGTTTCTTGCTCCGGCCTCAAAAGAGCTGCAAAAAAAATAAAAATCCCAGCTTTTTCTCCACGAAAGAAAGAGAAAAGGGCCCATGTACCTCTTCATATGCCAATTTCCACTACTCTTTCGGGGAGACACTCCCCCAAACCTAGACAGACTAGATCTCTGGAGGTGATCTCCTTGGAAGAAAGAAAAAAAAGGCAAAAGATTTCTTCCAAGTTCTAAGCTCCCCAGTGCGTTATAAACCAATTCAACCCACTCCGGGAAGACAAATTCCAGCTTGCAACTTTAAAATTAAGAAATCCAGCCAGCGTGCAAAATTTTCTCCCTGGAGAGAGAACAAGGAAAGGGGGATGCAAAGCTTCAGAAGATCAGACTATATATTTTTTCCCCTAGTCTTACAAACACACACAGGCAAACATGCACAAACACACACCAAGTCCCAGCTTTGTGTATCCTTGTGCTCTGAATTTCCTTAGCAACTAAATATTTGTTAATCACAGGTTGCCCTATCCTTTAGGGAGGTCTGCTTTAGGGAGGGCGAGAAAAAAAAAAAAAAAGGGAGTGAAGGAACCAAAGAGGGGTTTTTTTCGGGGGGGGGGGGGGCAGGATGTTGCTTCCTTATCTGTAATAACATGTGGTCTCATTTTTCACCCTTCCAAATTGCATCTCTCAGATTTTTGTTAGGGTCTCCTCAACCTTACGAAGGCCCACTAAACATTTCTCTGCTGCTTGTCCTGTTTCTTTTCTTTTTTTTAATTTGGTCCAAATATTTATAAGAGGTGGGAAGGGGAGGCAGCAAACCCCTCCCTCTCAAAGTCTTAAAAGACCTGGCCTATGGTCTGAATGTATTGATCAGATTGTTATTAAAGAGCATTTAAAAAAAAAGTCTCATGTTGATAGCGTACGTTATTTCAAAATTGGAAGGTTTTTTTTAAAAAAAAAAGAATAGGCGGGTTAGCTTCGACACATATTTAGGGACTGTTTGAAGCTAGGCCTTTTGTTGTTTGTAAAATACACACACACACACACACATACAATATATATAAACAACAAAAGACCTAACTTCAAACAATCAGTGAATGAACGATTGATAGATAGATAGATAGATAGATAGATAGATAGATAGATAGATAGATAGATAGATAGATAGATAGATACAGATAAGATAGAAATAGATAGACAGACAGACAGACAGATAGATAGATACAGATAAGAGAAATAGATAGATAGATAGGTAGGTAGGTAGGTAGGTAGGTACGTAGGTAGATAGATAGATAGATAGATAGATAGATAGATAAGATAGAAATAGATAGATAGATAGATAGATAGATAGATACAGATAAGAGAAATAGATAGATAGATAGGTAGGTAGGTAGGTAGGTACGTAGGTAGATAGATAGATAGATAGATAAGATAGAAATAGATAGATAGATAGATAGATAGATACAGATAAGAGAAATAGATAGATAGATAGATAGATAGATAGATAAGATAGATAGATAGATAGATAGATAGATAGATAGATAGATAGATAGATAGATAGACAGACAGACAGACAGACAGACAGATGATAGACAGATGAATGGATAGCGAGAGAAAGAGAGATGGAAAGATGATAGATGGATAGAGAGAGATGAGAAAGAGATGAAGAGATGAAAGATATAGATATGGATGGAGAGAGAGAGAGATAAAAGGAGATGAGAGAAAAGAGAAATGAAAAATATAGAGACAGAGATAGATATGGATGGATAGATAGATAGATAGATATATTAGATAGATAACAGGGAAAGAATAGAATAGAGCTGCAAGGGATTTTGGAGGTCTTGTAGTCCAGCCCCCTGCTCAAGCAGGAGAACCTATACCATTTCAGACAAGTGACTGTCTAGTCTCTTCTTAAAAACCTCCAGTGATGGAGCACCTACGATTTCTGGAGGTCAGCTGTTCCACTGATTAATTGTCCTCACTGTCGGGAAGTTTCTCCTTAATTCTAGATTGCTTCTCTCCTTGGTCAGTTTCCAACCATTGTTTCTTGTCCTGCCTTCAGGTTCTTTGGAGAGTAGCTTGACCCCCTCTGCCTTGTGGCAGCCCCTCAAATACTGCAACACTGCTGTCATGTCCCCCCTATTTATTCTTTTCTTTAGAGATGATGATGAAAGAGAGACAGAGAAAGAATAGAGATGAGATAGAGGAAAGAAAGAGAGAGAGACTATCAGAACATGGCTGGCTCTACCCAAGCTTGTCACACAGATAATCCACAATTTATGACCAAGGTTGTTAGCTAGCTCAAACTCTAGTCCAGGGATCTTCAAACACGATCCTTTTATATCTTGTGGATTTCAAATCCCAGAATTCCTCACTCAGGCATGGGAGTTGAAGCCCACAAGTCATCAAAGGGCCAAGTTGGAAGACCCCTGTCTTAAATCTAACAAACAAAATGGAGGCTGGCTGAGGAACTCTGGGAGTTGAAGCCCACAAGTCATCAAAGGGCCAACTTGGAAGACCCCTGTCTTAAATCTAACAAACAAAATGGAGGCTGGCTGAGGAATTCTGGGAGTTGAAGCCCACAAGTCATCAAAGGGCCAAGTTGGAAGACCCCTGCTCTAGGGCATGACGAGGTCCCTGCATGTAAGGTGCCGGTGGGGTGGGGGTGGGGGCTGCCCAACTGCCCGGGAAGCAGGGCATCCAGTCTGCCCTCCCCCACCAGATACCTCCTCCAAGAGGTCAGCCACAAGGATGGCGACTGGGGAAGGAAACCGACTGTAACAACAGGCTGAGATGTCCCAGTCATCAAATCATTCTAAGGAGCCGCGGCGATAAACAGGAACACGGACAGGCCGGCTGTGACTTAGAGATTCCTCCCTGCCGACATCTGGACGGCCGCCGTGGCACGTGGCTGGAATGTCGGGGCAGGGGGAAGTGACCCCCCCTTCCTCACACGCGTGCATCCTTCCCCCCCCCCCACAGCCCTGCCCCATTCCACAAGGATGCTTCTCTGTCTGAGCCAAGGTATCTCCTGGGGCAGGCCAGGGAGAAGCAGCCCGTTGAAGAGAGGCCAAAATCGAGAATTGAGGTCCCAAATTCCCCTTTTTTCCAGCCTTCCAAGTTTTCCCGGCGCTAAATGCAACTTTTTTTTAATAAATATTTTATTAATTTTGTAATTATAATTACAGAGTCGGCCTTCTCCAGGTCTCGTCAGCCAGACAGTGTCACCTGGCAGGGCCTAGGGGAAGAGCCTTCTCTGTTGCGGCCCCGGCCCTCTGGAACCAACTCCCCCCGGAGATCCCTGTCGCCCCCACCCTCTCCGCCTTTCGTAAATTGCTTAAAACATACCTTTGCCGGCAGGCCTGGGGCAGTTAACATCTTGCCCCAAGCCAGTGTATGTCTGTGTGTATGTTGAATGATTGGTTTTTCTTTTAAATTAGGGGTTTTTATATGACCCCTCCAGATGTGGTTACGAGGCACTGCAAGAGCAA
The DNA here is from genome assembly GCA_034064705.1 of Bothrops alternatus. Lineage (NCBI taxonomy): Eukaryota > Metazoa > Chordata > Lepidosauria > Squamata > Viperidae > Bothrops > Bothrops alternatus. The sequence goes on along the minus strand of JARGCV010000506.1, from coordinate 7,930 downwards.
CCCCTCTTTACCAAATATATATATATTTTTTTAAAAAAAAGAAACACTTGATATACATCTCTTCCCTCCCTGATACTGCTAACAAAGTGAGACAGAGCCTGTGGTCTAGAGGTTAATACAACTGCCTAACATGCAGACAGCCCAGGTTCAAATCTCAGAAGGGTAAGTTCTGGCTGAGGAGAGTTAAGAAACTCAGCGATCTCAGTTCTCCCTTATTCTTTGTTAGCAATTTAAATAAAAACATATATATATATATATCATTCTTGTATATTACTAATATAACAGTTGAGTACTATATAAAACCCCCCCAACCCACCCACCCCCCCCCTGACTTCCCAGAGTGAATACAGAGTAAAACACAAGAAAACCCACTAAACTAAACAAATAAAGATTTTACAATCCAACATATAAAAATGTAACTTATATGCTAAATACAATTTCTTAGATTGATATTTCCCTTGTATATACTCTATCCATTTTTTCCAGTCCAACACAGATTTTTCATTTGAACTAAATGCAACTTTTTCATCCCTTCCCTGACTTACTACAGTTCCTTCAGTGACACTTTGAAGTTACAACGGCCGTGAAAAAAGGGACTTAGGACAGTTTTACACACTTAACGGCCGTTGTTGCACACACACAAACCCCCCCCCCATGGTCAAGTGACCAAAATTCAGACGCTTGGCAACTGTGTCGTATTTACGACGGTCACAGTGTCCCCCCGGGGGGAGGGGCACGTGATTCTCTTTTGCGACCTTCTGCCAAGCGAAGTGAAATGGGGAAGCCGGGTTCGCTTGGCGACATGTCACTAGCTTAACCACTGCAGTGTTTCACTTAACAACTGTGGCAGGAAAGGTCGTAAAGTGTGTGGGGGAGCTCGCTTAACAACTGCTTCGCTTAGCGACAGAAATTATGGGTTCAGTTGTGGCCGTAAGTGGAGGACTACGTTGCAATCCTCAATGCTGGCAACTTTAAGCTGGGTGGACTTCAACTGCAAGAATTCCCTAGCCTCTGAGGTAGAGAGAGAGATGTGTGTGTGTGTGAGTGAGAGAGAGAGAGAGAAAGAGAGAAAGAGAGAAAGAGTGAAAGAGAGAGGAGAGAAGAGAGGGAGGGAGGGAGGGAGGGAGGGAGGGAGGAGGGAGGGAGGGAGGGAGGGAGAGGTGGATGGGTGGGTGGGTAGATGGATGGATGGGTGGATAATAAGAGATAGCTATAAGATGGCAGATGATATGATTAGATTAGAGATTAGAGATAGATGAGAGAAATGGTAGATAATATACAGAAAGAGATGATAGATGATAGAAGATATACAGACAGAGGAGAGAGAGACATAGATAGATAGATAGATAGATAGATAGATAGATAGATAGATAGATAGATAGATAGATAGATAGATAGATAGATAGATAGATAGATAAGATAGAGACAACCCAAGAAAGGGATCTTGGGGTTTTGGTGGACAGCTCGATGAAGATGTCAACCCAATGCGCAGCAGCAGTAAAAAAAAAGCAAATTCCATGCTTGGCATGATTAGGAAGGGAATCGAAAATAAGTCAGCAAGTGTTGTATTGCCTCTGTACAAATCGATGGTGAGACCACACGTGGAGTACTGTGTACAGTTCCGGTCACCGCACCTCAAGAAGGATATAATGGAACTGGAAAAGGTGCAAAAAAGGGCAACAAGAATGATCAAGGAAAGAGAGCGCGCCGGGAGCCAGGAGACTACAGGGGAGCGGAATCGTTGGGCACCATTGAATAAAAGTTCAGCAAGTCTTCAGTAAAAATGGCCACCAATAAATCTACATTGCATAAAATGGGGAAAAAACAGAATGGCAAGGGTAAAAAAGTTGAAGAAGCAGAACCTGAAGAATTTGTTGTAGAAAAAGTCCTGGATCGACGTGTAGTTAATGGCAAGGTGGAGTACTTCTTAAAATGGAAGGGATTTACTGATGCTGATAACACATGGGAGCCTGAAGAAAATTTGGATTGTCCAGAGTTAATAGAAGCTTTTCTGAATTCTCAGAAAGCTGGTAAAGAAAAAACAGAAGGTACCAAAAGAAAATCCCTTTCAGATAGTGAATCTGAGGACAGCAAATCAAAGAAAAAGAGGGATTCTGTTGATAAACCCAGGGGATTTGCACGAGGTCTTGATCCCGAACGAATAATTGGAGCCACAGATAGCAGTGGAGAACTTATGTTTCTTATGAAATGGAAAGACTCAGAGGAAGCTGACCTGGTATTAGCTAAAGAAGCTAATGTGAAATGTCCTCAGATTGTAATTGCTTTTTATGAAGAACGATTAACTTGGCATTCTTGCCCAGAGGATGAAGCACAATAATTGTTTGGATTCTCTCCTTCCCTTCCCCCCCTTTTCTTAATATATGTATGATATTTGATTTAACAAAAGTGGAAAACTCCTATTGAGTCCTATTAAGATACATTTGGTTACCTTAAAAGTAATATGTTTTGCATAAAGAAGAAAGCAAAAGTGCTATTCACTTTGTTTATGATAAGAAAACATTTGATACTGCTTTCTGCCTATTAGATCAAATGTTTTATAAAATTTGGTAGTTAATAGTGATCCTTAATGGCAACTTATTCAGATTTACAAGTGTTTTGTAGCTCTATATACAACAAATGTGCATGCATTTTTTTCTGCCATATAGTCTGTAAAATCATTTACTATTTGTAGCAGATTGGTTCAAAGGGGACCAGGTGAAAACTTTGTTTTAATTTGAAAGTGCATATTGTATATTATTTTATTGTAGATACTGCTGAAGAGCTACCAATAAAATAGTTTTCATAAAAAAAAAAATGATCAAGGAAATGGAGCGCCTCCCTTATGAAACCAGATTGCAACGCCTTGGTCTCTTCAGCCTTGAAAGACGGCGTTTAAGGGGTGACTTGATCGAAGTGTATAAAATCATGCATGGGATAGAAAAGGTGGATAGAGAAAAATTCTTTTCTCTATCACACAATACCAGGACAAGGGGGCACTCCCTAAAGCTCATAGCTAAGAAAGTGAGGACAAATAAAGGGAAATATTTCTTCACCCAGAGGGTCGTTGATTTATGGAATTCACTTCCTGAAGGGGTCGTGACAGCTGTCAGCCTTGACAGCTTCAAGGCAGGGCTAGATAGATTCATGGAGGCCAAGTGTATCGGTGGTTATTAAAACGGATGTCCATGTGCCGCCTCTATGTTGGTTGAGGCAGGCAGGATTCCCTTGGGTACCATTTGTTGGGGGTCAAGGGAAAGGGAGGGTTTTGCCTTCTCTTTCTGCTCAAGATCCCCATGTACAATTGGTGGGCCACTGTGTGACACAGAATGCTGGACTCGATGGGCTTTGGCCTGATTCAGCAGGGCTCTTCTTATGTTCTTATGTTCTTATAGATAGGTAGGTAGGTAGGTAGATAGGTAGACAGACAGATAGACAGACAGACAGATATAGCTATAGAGAATAGGTAGGTAGGTAGATAGACAGACAGACAGACAGACATAGCTATAGAGAATAGGTAGGTAGGTAGGTAGGTAGGTAGGTAGATAGATAGATAGATAGATAGATAGATAGATAGACAGACAGACACAGACAGATAGATAGATAGATAGCTATAGAGGAGAGAGAGAGAGAGAGAGAGAGAGAGAGAGAGAGAGAGAGAGAGAGATAAGATGATAGATGATAGATGATATGGATATATTAGAGATTAGAGATAGATGAGAAAGAGAGATGATAGATAATAGAGAGATAGATGATAGATGATAGATGATAGATAGATAGATAGATAGATAGATAGATAGATAGATAGATAGATAGATAGATAGATAGATAGGTAGGTAGGTAGGTAGGTAGGTAGGTAGGTAGGTAGATAGATAGATAGATAGATAGATAGATAGATAGATAGATAGATAGATAGATAGATAGATAGATAGATGGCTTATCAATATATACAAGAAGAAGAAGAAGAAGGAGAAGGAGAAGGAGAAGGAGAGAGAGAGAGAGAGAGAGAGAGAGAGAGAGAGAGAGAGAGAGAGAGAGAGAGAGAGAGAGAGATTAAAGGTGCTAAGGTTGAGAACCATTGCAAAACAGAGAATCCCGTCCCACTGAACCAATCCGGGACTCGCTCTGACTCCTCAGAGCCCCTGGTATAAGAGCAGTCTACCTTTCTCCCAGCCTGCCCTCCTGGCATCGTTCAGCGCCATCTCCTTCCACCCTCCGGGCCGCTCTTCCTCTCCGCTGGCAGCTGGCCCAGCTGGGGAGGAAAGGGAGAGGAAACGGGAGTTTTGCAAGCCCACCCACCCCCGTCCCGTCGAAGAAAACCCCCCCCCCGTATTCTCCTCAAGAACTTTTCAAATACCGGGAGGACTTTTGGCTGCGTGTTTTGCTGGGGGGAAAAACCAGGAGGGATCCAGGAAATTCTCCTTGAGGGTCCGAAAGCGTTTGGGTTTTGAAGGTTTGCCGGGCTCCAGAAAGGGACGGGGGGGGGGGGAAATGCAAAGGAATTTGGCTGGTCTGTTTTTCCAGTTGTTGCTCCCAAATGGACAGCAAACGGAATTCTTCCGTGATTCTTCCCTTTTTAATGGCAGCAGAAGGAAAAAGGAGATTTCCTTTGAGTTCCGTGGGAAAAAAAACCATTTCCCCCCCCCCCCCAAAGTTCTGACCGGACAGGCAATCCTCAACTTGCAACAAGTTCATTTAGCGACCGTTGGGAAAAGGGACTTCACGTTTTTTCACGCTTAACGGCCGTTGTAGCAATCCCCAGGCTCACGGGATCAAAATTCAAGACGCTGGTGGCAAATGATTCGTAGTTATGACAGTTGCGGCGTCTCCGGGAGGGGGTGGTGGTCATGTGATCTCCTTTGGGGACCTTCTGAGCAGCAAAGTCAGATGGGGGGGAAAGCCAGATTCACTTAACAACCGTGTGATTAATTGCAGTGATTCCCTTAACGACGGCTGCAAGAAAGATCGTAAAATGGGGCAAAACTGACTTAGCCACTGCCTCGCTTAGCAACGGAAAGTTTGGGCTCAGGGGTGGTCATTAGCCAAAGGCCCCCTGCAGAGGAGAGACTGGGAAGGTGTTCCAGCGTATTTTTAGCATCGTCGGCAGGGAACCCAGCGGTCATCTAGTCCAGCCAGGTGGAATTTTCCAAACAGAGACCAAAGGAATGTGGGATCGTCTACAGAGGGTGACCGTTTCCTGTTTGAACAGCGCCAGCAAACTCAAATATAGTTCTTTCTGGAAGGAGACTGCTTTCTGTCAGAAAGCTCCTAATCTCCATAATCCTGTTTCAAATCCATTTTAAAAATAAAACATTCAAATTTGGAAGCGTCCTTGCTTCTGATCTCCCCAATTCTCTCCTCGGCCCGGCTTTGAAACGAAATACGGTAGGAGTCTGCTAATGAATTAATACTGTAACATATTATTTATTTTATTTAATTTCTATGCCGCCCTATTCGGAGAACTCAGGGCGGCTCACAACATGATAGAAATCACAATAAAATACATAAATATAAATATATAAATATAAAAAACCCCGAAGTTAAAAAAGAAAAAAACAATCATTCCACAAACATACACATAACCCCCCCCCCAAAAATCTTAGAACATTCATGCTGTAAAATAGTGACCGTGCCGAATGAAGCAGCTAGACCTCATGAAGCTCAGGAGGCGAGATGGTGAGAATGGGGGATGAAGGGGAGGGGCGAGAGGGTGTTCCCCTAGCGAATGAATACTCTAAGACTCAGGGGTTCTCAACCTTGGCAACTTTAAGACTTGTGGACTTCAACTCCCAGAATTCCTCAGCCAGCTTTGCTGGCTGAGGAATTCTGGGAGTTGAAGTCCACAAGTCTTAAAGTTGCCAAGGTTGAGAACCCCTGCGAGTCTAAGTCTAAGCCAAACCACACCAGCCAAAAAAAGGCTCCAGAGAACCTTCACACAGTAAAACGAGGGCTGAGCCAAAATGAAGCGGCTAGACCTCGTGAAGTTCAGGATTGGAGATTGTGAGAATGGGGGGGTGGGGAGGGGGGGGTCGGAGAAAGAATCCTCTTAAGAGCAAAGACGGGAAGCATTTGGTGCTACTTCGCTTCAACTTTGACTTCGGTTCCCCCCCCCCGTGCAAAATGACTACATCTTTATTTATTTTTTTTAGTAAACTTTCACATTCATCTCAGCAGCAAAACAAAAAAAGAAAAGGAAAATTACGAAACGACTGCACAAATTTATGAAAGGCGGGCAGCCTAAGGGCGCAAACAATTCTTGCGTTAAAAGAAAAAAAATATTTTTATACACTTTCCTGTCCGGAGACACCCGCCCCCCCCCAATGAGTTTTAAATGGCCCAAAACAGGATAAAGTTTGTTCCTAAAAATTGACCTCCAAAAGGTGACGCTGAGCGGTTCCCCTGTCGAAAATCACGTCTTTTCATTTTTTGCCCCCCCCCATCAATTTTCCACTGTCAAGCGTGACCAGCAGCAGCAGCAAAGGAATTTTTCCTCTTTTTGGCATCCTTTGAAGCTGCTTCCCCCCCCCCCCTTTAAAAAAAAAAAGAGAGCTAAAGAAAAAGGGAAAAAAATTGCATTTCCTTTCTGGCTGCTTTGGCAGCAAAAATTCTGGCAGCCTTTCCCAAGTGGGAGTCAATTTCCTGCTCCGGCGTAATCATTAGAGCTGAGCAGTGAGCCCAGCCTGGACATTTCGGCACTGGGGAGCGTCGGAGGACGAAGGAGGCTCTGTCTGGCTGCATCCGAACCTGTTGAACCTTCGGCCCGCTCGCCTTGTCCCCTCGGTCTCGCTGGGCTCCATCACCCTCTGGCCTTCCTGACAGGGACCGAGGCTGGAGTGGAGAAGAGCCGAACTGAACCATCTGCTTCTCCCTCGTCCGATTGCACGACAACCCGGGCTCCAGGTTTTCCAGCCTCTGGATACGGGCTAAAGGGGAGAAGGGACGGGCCCTTTGGATCGCGTCGAGATGGCCCTGTGGTGCTTCGCCGTGCTGCTTCTCATCCCTGGCCCTGCAGCCACGGCCACGAGTAAGTACCGGTCTCGCTTGAGTCTCTGTTGGAAAAGGGAGATGCTAAAATTGGGGAGGGGGGTGTTGGGTGGGTGTCTAGGGAGAGTCTCAGTCATCCAGATCGTGGTGCCCCAAAGGTGCTTTTTTTTTCCCTTCAGGAGGCCACTGGACTTTCTTGTTTTTCTTTGAAGACGTTTCTCCTCTCCTCCCAGAAGCTTCTTCAGCTCTGATAGGATAGTGGAGAATGGAAAGATTTATACTGCTTGCAGACAGCTGGTCCATTTGCCTCCTTTTAGAGAGTCACGGAGGCCACGTGGAGGTTTACCTGTGTCTTCAGGGTCCCCTGAGTGGTGTGAATGTGTGTGGAGCCTTCTTGCATGCTGGGTGTTTTCTGCCCTGGGTCCTTTCACTCTTGAGGACGGGCGCAGGCCGTTGGGGATGAGTTTGGGTTGCCTGCATCTCAGTCTGAAGCTCAAATGGTGCCATGTTTGGGGAAAATCAGTTCAGACTCCCGTACCATTTGAAGGGGGTTCATCCCAAAGTGCACAGCTAAATGTCCATGGAGATTCTGTCCTCCAGCTCCTGGTTGTCTCAAAGATGCTTTTCCAGGAGGCAGCTGGACTTTCTTGTTTTTCTTTGAAGACGTTTTGCTTCTCCCCCACGGAGCTTCTTCAGCTCTGGCTGAATCTCTATGGAGATTCTCAGCCATCCAGATCCTGGCTGTCCCAAATGTGCTTTTTCAGGAGGCAAATGGACTTCCTTTGTTTTTCCCTGAAGACGTCTCGCTTCTCCTCCAGGAAGCTTCTTTCGGGTGGGTGGTTCAAGAGGGGGGGGTCTGTCCTCCTCTCCAAATTGGGGAGAGGAATTTTGAAGGCTGGCGCTGATCAAGGTCAGTCCATGAGACCACCAAGGATGGTTGCAGCATCTC